>JAQLOL010000010.1:25482419-25494034 GCA_029783665.1 Naso thynnoides | reverse complement strand
TATGACAAGAGCTCACCAATTTCCCTCATAAGTAGCCATTATAACTGCGCTTGATAATTCTGAAGAAGAGGCAGGTGGGACCATTTTGTCTCTCTCGCTCAGACTGCCAGATTTGTAAAGTTATCCACACAAAAGTTATGTAACTTTGTTCAGCAAGTCCTTGCGGCATTCTACATCAGGTCATTTTGTCGATGCAACTCACATTTTTGCTGAAATACGCAGAGGGGTAGTTCAAGGTGTGTGATCAGGGCGATTTCTCTGTCTCTGTGAGTTAGATCCAATATTAAGGTGTCAAGTTACAGTTAAACACACGATATTGATTGGCTAATTAAACACACATTCACTTAAATATCTCTGTGAGGACATTTCAATCTGACGCAAACAAAAGCACACAAACTCTGGCTTTGATATTTTTATAGGGGCACTGATTAGAAACTGATGGTCTCTATGGAGACTGGGGAATAAAAAGCATCAGCCACACTCAAAATTTCTAAGAGAATTTTTCTAGTTTCTTTCTTTTGTCTTCTTCTTGTCTTGTCTTCTGTACCTCCTGTTTTGTCTCCTCCTTCTGTCTTTCTTTTTTCCTCCCAAGTTTTCCCTCCTTCCTGCCTCTCTCTTCTAATATTCCTTCTTATCTTTCTTCATTCCTTCCTTTGCTCTTCCCTCCTTCTCTTTCAGTTGCACCTTATTCCTTCCTCTTTTCTTCTCCAAGCCTGTCTTCTAATCCTCACTCCTCTGTCCCTCCGACCCCACTTTAATGTGTCTCTTGTTATATAACACCTTTTCCTCTCCATCACTGCCTTCATCTAACGGCCAATCAGATTTCTCCTGTACTAGTGACATCACACACTGGGGTGTGGTCTAATCTGAATCAATAACCTCTGTGAGTGTTGATGGGGATTAAACAAGCTCAGGTTTACAATCCTTTCTCAACGACCGCAATCACCTCTGTATATCCCAGCATGCACCTGGAGTCAGTGACAGGCTGGCTGAGAACAGAGAGAGAATGTGCAGCTCAGCCAACCACAGCCTGTGATGTCATAGAAATCAGGAAGTGAAGAGAAGATAATCTCTTACTGTGTTTACGAGAACAGGTCAGTGGAGTCAGGCTGAGTTGGATCTACGTAAGCATCAAAATGCAACGTTAGCATAAATGAAGTTCCTACTGTATAAATTGAACAGACAGACTGACAGCTTGACAGCAGCTTCCTGTCAGAGGGGTCAGCAGTCAGATGTCTGGTTCAGATGTTCTGTCTGAGTTCAGCTCTGAACTAAAGGATGTTCATTCATGATTAGATATCTTAAAAAAACACTGCTGCAACTTTTATGATGTTCATTTCTCACAAATATCTAACTTCTTATTTTTAGCTGAGAATTCCTTCAAAAACTCCAGGGACATCCTCCAGGACCCTCGAAGCCCCTTGAACCAAACAGAAGACAATCCAGAATCATTAAAAAATGATGATAATGATGATGATGATGATGGTGAAGAACAGGAACACAAATCAGCAGACTTTTGTTGCATTATGCTCATTAACCCTGTAATCAAACTACCAACATGGCAATCAAAGAACATCTCCCCACCTCGAACCTGAAAGTGGCTGAGCTGTTATCACACGCACACACACACACACACACACACACACACACAGAGTTTTACAAATAATCTCAGAGGGTCAGAGGCCAAGAGAAGGGACAAAGGATGCAAGGAAGGACAGAGGAATGTAGGGAAGAACTAAAGGGGGATGAATTTGCTCTGCTGCTAGCTTTCAACAGTTAGCTTCCTCTATCCTCTAACAGTAAGCCCCTGTTAGCCTCTGACAGTTAGCTTCTGGCAGAAAGCTCCTTGTTAGCTTCTGACAGTTAGCTTGTGTTCGCCTCTAATAGTAAGCTTACTGTAAGCCTCTGACAGTTAGCTTCTGGAAGAAAGCTCCCTGTTGGCCTCTGACAATTAGCTTGTGTTAGCCACTAATACTGTAGTAAGCTTACTGTAAGCCTGTGACAGTTAGCTTCTGTTAGCCTCCACTGTTAGCCCCCTGTTAGCCTCTGGCATTTAGCTTCCATTAGCTTCTGACAAAAAGCCCCCAGCCTCTGATAGTTAGCTCCCCTGTTAACCTCTGATGGTTAGCTACTGTAAGCTTCTGACCGTTAGCTCCCCTGTTAGCCTCTGATGGTTATCTTCCATTACCTTCTGACGGTTAGCCCCCTGTAAGCCTCTGACAGTCAGCTTCTGTTAGCTTCTGACAGTAAGTCCCCTATTAGCCTCTGATGGTTAGCTACTGTTAGCTTCTAACAGTTAGCTCCTCTAGTGGCCTGTGACAGTTAGCTTTTGTTACCTTCTGACAGTAGCTCTGCAGCAGTGCTATGGATTTTGTCTTACATGAATTTAACATTAGTTGAATGTTTTACAGCAGTAAGAAGAAACCACATGATTGACCAGTGAATCAACATCTGCACCAGATTAAGAAAAACTCTGAAACAGAAAACAACAGAGGACCATGAACACATCAGCTTGGCCTGTTTTTCAGGGTAATTAAATTCAAACTCAACACAAGTGTTCAGTCAAAAAACAGTTTGCAGTTTCCTAAAGATTAAATGTAAAGATCTTTTAAAGCTCTGAAAACATTAAAAAAAAAAAAAAAATTTTTTTTTATTTTACACCATAACAAGTAGTTTTGAAGGTGTTTTTTTCTAAACAGGAAACTGAGTGTTAAAAGGTGACACCACTATACAGCCATCTATGACTGAGGGTGGACATCTTTCCTTCTTTCTTCCTCCAATTTTCCATCTCCTGATTAACAAAGCAGTCATAGCTGCCGGCTGCTGGTTGTCTGGTAACGAGTCCTGGGAGAACAGCAGTGCTGCCAGGAGGCCGCCAGACGCCTGATGTCCAAATGAACGAGTAGACAGTGAACGCTGCATACATCAACAAGCTTTGTTTAACTCACAAAACTTTATTTAACATTCAGGTCCACAACTCAAAGACTGTGTGGAGACTTAATGAGGCTGCTGATGTCATCACCTCTAAGATCAAATGACCACATTCATCTGATAACATCAGTGAATATTAGTTACTGCAACATGAAAAAGTAGTTTGACTGTGCATGGATATAAATAACTAATGCATATCTACTCACATTATAACATTCTGTTCAGGATAATCAATAATCTAATCAATAAAATCGAATCAATGATTGGATGTCAAGCCCCACCCACCAGAGCCAGAGGACTGGATGCAGCTGCTGTCACTCACAGAATGACTGATTATAAACAGTGTGTTGTGTTCAGGTTCATCTCTTCATGAGGCTTTCGCTGACCTGCTGCTGCTGCACGTGAACCATGCCGCTCTGTTGACATCCTCAGCCAATAGGAGGAGCAGGAGGCTGAGGAGGCTCGTGATTGGCTGCAGGCAGGAGTAGGGTGAGCTCTCGTCACTGTGACTGTCAGCTGAAAACCTCTTAAGTGTAGAGATGTTGGTTTTTCACATGAGTGAAAACTGACAGCTCTGAAATACAAGGTTTTTATACTGGGACATACAAGGCTTTCATACTGGGGCACACCAGGTTTCCATAGTGACAGTGAGGAGATGTCAGGAGATACAAGGTTTCCTGACTAGCGTAGATGGACATACTCCCCCGTTTCCTCCCCTCCTCTCGTCCTTGTCGTCTCTCAGTGTTCGGTCATGAATAAATGACAGAGGAGACGGAGGAGGAGGAGGAGGAGAGTGCTGAGTCGGGCTGCAGCCTCTCTGCATACTGATGGAGGAAGGGGGAGGGGACGGTCTGGTGGGATGGGTGGGGGAGGGGTGGCGTTTCTGGTTTGTATTCAGCTCTCATCACCTGACCGTCTGCATCACCTCCTGCTGCTGTGGTCCACACACTCAAACGCTTGCACATACATGTGTATGCATCAAGATGAATATCAGGCATAATAATTACTATAGCACTACAGTACTGCAGTACTATCAGACTCATGCAGTAAATGTACTACAGTATTGTCAGTTTTATGGAGGAAAATTACTGCAGCTTCATGTAGTAAGAGCACAGCAGTATTGTCTGCTTCATGTAGTAAAAGTACTGCTGTATCTCTGCTTTATGTAAAATAAGGACTGTAGCTTCTTGTAGTAAAAGTACAGCAGTATTGTCATCTTCTTTTAGTAAAAGTACAGCAGTAGTGTCATCTTAATGTAGTGAAAGTACTACAGTATTGTCTGCTTTATAGAGAAAAAGTACTGCAGATTCAAGTAGTAAAAGTACTGCAGTATTGTGTGCTTTATGAAGAAAAAGTACTGCAATGTTGTCTGCTTAATGGAAAAAAACTGGAGTTTCATGTAGTAAAGTACTGCAGTATTGACTGCTTTATGGAGAAAAAGCAGTGCTGCTTCTTATAGTAAAAGCACTGCAGTGTTTTCAGCTTCATGTAGTAAAGTACAGCAGTAGTGTCATCTTAATGTAGTGAAAGTACTACAGTATTGTCTGCTTTATGGAGAAATAGTACTATAGCTTCTTGGAGTAAAAGTGCTTCAGTATTGTCAGCTTCTGGTGGTAAAAGTACAGCAGTAATGCAAGCTTAATGTAGTAAAAGTACTATAGTATTTTCAGATTCACGCAGTAAAAGTACAGCAGCATTGTCAGCTTCACGTTGTAAAAGTACTGCTGTATTTTCAGCTTCATGCAATAAAAATACTGCAGTACTGTCGGCCTTGTGAAGTAAAAGTACTGTAGCTCGATGTAATAAAAGTACTGCAGTATATTCAGCTTAATGCGGTAAAAATACTGCAGTTTTGTTTGCTTTATAAAGAAAAAGTACTGCAATATTGTCTGCTTTATGGAAAAAAATATTGCAGTTTCATGTAGCAAAAGTACTGCAGTATTGTCAGTTAATGTAGTAAAATTATTTCTATATTGACTGCTTTATGGAGAAAAAGTAGCACTTCCTTGTGTAGTAAAAGTACTGCAGTATTTTCAGCTTCACTTAGTAAAGTACTGCAATATTTTCAGCTTCATGCAGTAAAGTACTGCAGTATTTTCTGACTTATGGATTAAAAGTACTGCAGTATTTTCAGCTTTAGGCAGTAAAAGTACTGCAGTATTGTCTGCCTAATGGAGTAAAAGTACTGCAGCTTCATGTAATATAAGTACTGCAATATATTCAGCTTCATGCAGTAAAAGTACTGCAGTATTGTCTGCTTTATGGAGAAAATGATGGCGCGTGTATGTCCAGACACAGTTGGGGTTGTTCAGCTTAGACTGTGTCTTTTACGTGTCTGTCTATCTCTAACTTTTCTCACTGACCCTGACGTCAGGCATGACGAATTGCTTTGAGGGCTGGTAAAAAACCTATCTGCCTCTTCCTGCCCAGCTCACTCAACCCCCTCCAGTTTGCGTACAAAGCTAACAGGTGCAGAGATGATGCCACCACCAGTCTGCTGCACACCACCCTAACCCACCTGGATAGGGGAAGGGGGAACTATGTGAGGATGCTGTTCATTGACTACAGTTAAGCATTCATTACCACAGTCCCCCTCCACCTGGCCACAAAGATGAGGTCATTGGGGTTCAGCACCCTACTGTCTAATTGGATGCTCAACTCTCTCACTGACCACCCCAAGTTCTGAGGGTAGGCGTAGACCTAACTTCAAGAACACTGACTGTAAACACAGGCGCCCCTCAGGGGTGCGCCCTGAGCCCGCTGCTGTATAACATCTACATGCATGACTGCAGAACCTCCGACAGTTCAACCTCCATCATAAAGTTTGCTGATGACATGGTGGTGTTAGGCCTGATATTTGAGAACAACAAGCAGGCCTACTCGAACCAAGTGGCAGACCTGGCACTGTGTTGTCAGCCAAGCAACTTGATCCTGAATGTCAACAAGACCAAGGAAATGGTTGTGGACTTTAGGAGGGAGCAGGGCAGAGTATACTCCATTATACATTGGAGGGGAGCCTGTGGAGAGGGTCTCCAATTTCAAGTATATCGGCATACACATTGCTGAGGACCTCACCTGGACCCTGCACGCTGAGCACATGCTCAAAAAATCCAGGCAGCGGCTCTACTTCCTCAGATGGCTAAGGTTATTTAAGGTCACACCTTTCATCCTGGAGACCTTGCATTCCTCAGCTGTGGAGAGTGTCCTAACAGGATACATCAACGCACGGCACAGCAGGCTATACCGCCCGTGACCAAGTCGCTCTGCAGAGTGGTGTGTTTAGCTGAGTGCACCATCAGAGCACCCCTTCCCACCCAGCAGGACACCTACACCAAGAGGGTGAGGACAAGAGCCGAAAAGATCATGCAGGACCCCACACACCCCAACACCGGACTGTTCACCCTGTTGAAGTCACACAGACACCTCTGCAATTTCAAGGCCAAAACAGAGAGACTGAAGGAAAGTTTCTTCCCCTAAGCCATACAGATGCTTAACACAAACCCTTGAAATAACTCCCATGCACACTGCACAACCATATTGGGAGGGCAAAAATTAATTTTAGTTTTTTAAATTGTATTTTTCTGCATGTTATACTTAGTATTTCTGTGCATGTGACAAAAAACTACCTTGTACTTTCCTTGTAAAAAGTACTGCAACATTGTCTGCTTCATGAGAAAAAGTAATGAAGCTTTGTGTAGTAAAAGTACTACACTACTTTCAGCTTCGTGCAGTAAAAGTATTGCAGTATTTTCTGCTGGAGTAAAAGTACTGCAGCTTCATATAATGGAAGTAATGCAGTATTTCAGCTTCATGTAGTAAAAATATTGCAGTGTTGTCTGTTTTATGGAGAAAAAGTACTGCAGTTTCATGTATTAAAACTACAAAGATACTTTCACCTTAATGCAGTAAAAGTACTGCAGCATTGTCTGCCCTTATGGATAAGAAGCAATGCAGCTTCATGCAATAAAAGTACAGAGGTCTTGTCATCATCATGTCATAAAAGTATTGCAGTATTGTCTGCCTTATGGAGTAAAAGTACTACAGCTTTATGTAGTAAAAGTGCAGAAGTATTTTCAGCTTAATGCAATAAAAGTACAGCAGTGTTGTCATCATGTAGTAAAAGTACTGCAGTAATTTCAGCCTCATGCAGTGAACACAGTGTTGTCATCATCATGCAGTTAAAGTACTTCAGTATTATTATAGTATTTTCAGTTTCATGCAGTAAAATACGGCAGTGTTGTGATCATCGTGTAGTAAAAATACTGCAGTATTTCCAGCTTCATACAGTAAAAGTACAGCAGTATTTTCAGCTTTATGCAGTAAAGGTACTGCAGTATTTTTAGCTTCATATAGTGAAAATACAGCAGTGTTGTCACAGTGTTTTCAACTCCATGCAGTAAAAGTGCAGCAGTGTTGTCATCATGTAGTAAAAATACTGCAGTATTTTCAGCTTCATGCAGTAAAACACAGCAGTGTTGTGATCATCACGTAATAAAAATACTGCAGTATTTTCAAGTTCATGCAGTAAAAGTACTGCAGTATTTTCAGCTTCATGCAGTAAAAGTATTGCAGTATTTTCAGCTACATGCAGTAAAAGTACTGCAGTATTCTCAGCTTCATGCAGTAAATGTACTACAGTGTTGTCATTACCATGCAGTAAAAGTACTGCAGTATTTTCACCTACATGCAGTAAACATGCTACAGTGTTGTCATCATCATGCAGTAAAAATACTGCAGTATTTCCAGCTTCATGCAGTAAAAGTACTGCAGTGTTGCTGTAGTATTTTCAGCTTCATGCAGTAAATGTACGGCAGTATTTTCATCATCATGCCGTAAAAGTACTGCAGTATTTTTTGCTTCCTGTAGTAAAAGTACTGCATTATTTTCAGCTTCATGTAGTAAGTGTCCTGTTGTGCAGTAAAATGTCTGGTTCTATGTGACATCATCAGCTTGTTCAGACTGAAGCATCTGTGTGGCAGCGTCATGTGATTGTTGGAGCTGCTGCAGGTGGAGACATCTTGAACACTTTATGTACAGTTAGCTGGTTTGGTCCAGTGGTTCCCAACATGAGGGTCAGGTCCCTTTTAGGGTCGTCACATAAATCCTGTTCGGACAGGAAGTTGGTGACAAGGTGTGCTGCTGTCAGGGACGCTCAACCTGCAGCATCAGCACGACAAACATCACTTTGGTGACGGAGAGAGCTTTACCTCCACTGTCTCTATGGCTCTCACTAACAAACATATCAGTGTTTCATAATGAGCTCATTTCATATGCAGACGAACAGGGCGAGGGGGCGGGGCCTCCTGTCTGTGGGTTCTTGTGTGTCAGACTCCATCACAGCAAATGTGTCAGTGCATCTGTCCTTTAAAGTCTCTGTTCTCTTCCCTGAATTCAAAAATGTGTTCACCGCAAGAAGCCATGAGGTTAAAGGAATCTGTGACGTGACTCCCACAGTGAACCATACTTAGTAAAAACAAGAGTAACTAGTAAAAACAAGAGCTATTGTAGTAAAAACAAGAGTAACTGTATTAAAATCAGGAGTAACTCGTAAAAACAAGAATAACTGTAAATATAAAAGTAACTGTAGTAAAATCAAGAGTAATTTGTATAAACAAGAGTAACTGTAGAATTTATATTCTGTGCAAGTTGTAAAAATTCTTCAATTTTCAGATACAAAAAGTAAAAAGGCTCCACAGCTGATGTGCAGTCAGAGTGTCAGGGAATTTTGTAACTTGTCCTGAGGGTGGCGCTGCAGCAACATTGACACTGTGTTAAGGGAGGACGTTTGTCCTCTGAGGAGCAGGAACATGTGACCTCAGTGCTGTGGTTAGAACATCTCATCCACAGCGGTGGAGAGATTTACTGATCCTGAATCAGACTCAGTCCTAAAAGAGTGTTTTGATTTGAGAAAAATGAGTTGATTTCATGATTTTAAAAAGCAGATAATTCCACTGAATGAAGATCAATCCTGAATTCAAAGTACAGCCTGCACACACACACACACACACACACCCTCGTGTCGGTGTTGAATAATTTAAAGCTGCAGGAGAAAGTGCTCGGTCACCACAGCGGACTGATGTGAGCAAACTTCACCATCACTCATCAGAGTGTGAGCCTTTAGTGTGTCCCGAGAGCGGTGCTATGACAAACATCTTGAGGGGTGTTCATCCTCTGGAGAGCAGAAAGGGCCGTCTATGGATATCCACTTCAGCATGATCAGGCTCCGCCTCTGAACTGTCACATGACTTCACGATGGATCGGAAAAGATCTGCTAACCGATGTTTGACCCTCAGTCCAGATGAAAACCCGAAACATTTTGAAAGACGCATGAGAACTCTTCCTCCTGAGCCATGTGATCAACCGTCCATCGATTAGTTTGCAAAGTCTCCAGGCTTCAAGCAGCACCAGAGGGTCAGAAAGGAGGAGGAGGAGCCAGCGAGGGCAGAATGACCTAAGATATTGATCAGTTATGGATTGGTCACTGTGGACTTTAGTCAGAATATTGCAGGGGAACCTTAATGTCATCACTTCCTGTTTAGCACAGATGCTCAGCGGGTCACAGAGCCGTTTTTATTGGTTTTTGAGTAAAATGTGAAACACTGCCGATGAGTGACGTCACTCTCGTGATGAAACCAAAAAAGATGCGGTTGCAGTGAAGACAAATACACTCATATGTCTCATCTGCTCCACATTGTTTCAGTGCTTTGCTCAGAGGCACTGCGGCAGAGCTGAAGGGAGAGAGAGAGCCAGAGCACGTGACCCTCAGCGGGCTCTCTGTCCAATGGAATGAATGGACCCTAAATAGGAGCCAATGAGGAGCGGGGGGCGGGTATAAAAAGCAGAGAGCCGCTTTAATCCGCAGCAGCAGCAGAACAGGATCCGCATCGGACCACATCCCAGCACAGTGAACTGACAGGTAGGAACACCTTCGATCCCAACCAATCACAGCACCACTGATCAACTCATCGATACATCGGCTGTCCAGTTTGTCATGCGTGAGGAGGCACGCGCTCTGCGGGATGACACGGATCAGAGGGTGTCAGCCCTGTGATGGGCTCGCAGAACAAAGGAGCAGGTTGCAGGCAGACACACGGGCTGTTTACTTTTTGTTTACTGTTTGTTTGTTGCTTAATTGCATGCTGCAGAGATGCAGAGAGCCCGTCTACCTGCCGCCTGTCTGTCCCTGTCTGCCTGTCTGTCTGCATCCGAACGACCTTGCAGTCCGTCCTGTCTGCAGGTGTTGCGCAGTCACCAGCGGACAAACACAAATCTGCGGTTTCTCTCATCAAGCTTCTTTGATCTCGCGCACAAACATGAAAATATCAACAGCGTTCGTCTGTAAAGAAGATTTGAGGCTGTAAATGTGCGAGTTGAAACAAAAGGCCCCTTAAATAAATCCACCTTAAATCCAGTCAGGCGTAAAAGCACGTTAATCTGCAGGAGGACAAAGTGCGACAGAGGAGACGCTGCGGCTTTTTGTTCGCCGTGTGACGTCAAATTCAAGATTATTTAATCTGTTTGTTTATCTAGAAACAGTTTTTGTTTTTTTCTCTGTGACGCTGTTTATGGCCGCGTCTCTATATCGGCTCAGGAGCATCTTTAAAGCGGAGACAGACTGCGCATGCTCCGCGGCGTGTTCATGCGCTCGCACCTTTGTCTTTTTGACGGGATAATTTCGTCGTTGAGCCGCTGCTGCCACATTCCTGTTGACTTGTGAAGAGTCAATCAATGAACTCACCCAAAAGCCGCCGGATACCCGGTGTTCGTGTCGGTTTGAACGAACAGAACCCGGTCATGTTCGGCAGCATCTGCTAGAGGTGACCGGGGCGTCGCGCGGTGCAGCGGCCGCGCTCGGAAGGGTTAATCCCGGCCTGCTGCTGCGTCACTCTGGCGGCCTCCGCACATCATCACCATCGGCCTGCGTGTCCCGGTTTAGAGACGCGCTGATCCCCTCCAGGCCTCACTGATCCGAGCCGAGCCGATCAGAAGCGGACGGGGGCGATCAGGAGGTCTGAGATCATAATCAGTCATTCTGGTCTGAGATCAGATTCGAACACGGTCAGGCTGACTGTAACGGTAACTGTAACGAAGTACGGCAGTAGCAGTACTTCACTTTACCTCTCGGTTTACACTTTACACCTACCTCAGTGTGACGCAGTTTTCCAATAAACCGGTTCAACACATGGATGCTTCAGTAACTCCAGACTTTCACCATTATTACATCATGTTTATTCATGTAAAAAGCTGATCTCAGGCCTGTTTCTTTATTTGTCACATTTTGGTTTAGGCCTATGAATGGATTTTCTATAGGCCTAATATTAATGCTGATATTTTACTGAACGCCCCCCCCAATAAATAAACTAATATAATCTGTAATATTAGAAAAGATATTAATTAAATTGATGTGAAGGAACATCACATTCCACAACACTGTTCTGTGTAAGTTTTTATGTTAATGAATAAATATTTACATCTTTGTCAACGCAATGGAGGCCAAATTCATTTGGTCAGTTAAAAGTCTGACCTAGGGGTGCCCGGTGGCTCAGTCGGTAGAGCAAGCGCCCCATATACAGAGGCTATGTCCTCGTGCAGCATACCCGGGTTTGATTCCACCTGTGGTCCTTTGCTGCATGTCATTCCCTCTCTCTCGCCTGTTTCCTGTCCACTCTTCAGCTGTCCTGTAT
>JAQLOL010000010.1:25460303-25475883 GCA_029783665.1 Naso thynnoides | reverse complement strand
GCGGCATCTGGTGAGCATGTTGACCTCTTACACTGAGGGTTTGTGTGACATGTTGGAATAATCGAGTGTTTGCTTCAGACCTCACTGAATCTACTCCCAAACATTTGCATGTTTGTTGAAACACACACATAAGGGTTTTTTGGTTGAAAGGAGGTGACTCTCTGTCCTTCTGTGATTAAAAACCCACGCTCTTGCCTGCAGGCACAATGACAACAAGACCTTCCTGGTTTGGGTGAATGAGGAGGATCACCTGCGTGTCATCAGCATGCAGAAAGGAGGCAACATGAGGGAGGTGTTCAACCGCTTCTGCACTGGACTTACCAAGGTAAACTGTTGCACACGCACTTCCTGTTTCCAGAAAGGTTGTCCTTGACAAGGGAGAACTCTGTGACATCAGAGCGGCAATGTCCTCTTTACCTGACACCTGTCTTTCTGAACCTGTGGCAGATCGAGGCCTTGTTTAAAGAGCGAGGTCACGAATTCATGTGGAACGAACACCTGGGCTACGTCCTCACTTGTCCATCTAACCTGGGCACAGGACTAAGAGCCGGAGTCCACGTCAAACTGCCGAACCTCAGCAAGAATGACAAGTTCGGAGAGATTCTGAAGAGGCTGAGGCTGCAGAAGAGAGGAACAGGTAAACTTCAGCCAATCACGGTGCATGTAACTGCACTGTGGACTTAAAGCAACAAATGAACTGTGACGTGGAAACAGTTGACAGTGTTTGTTGCACACTGAAAATAACTGGATCTGAGTCAGAAAAAACCTGATTCCTGAGAAATGTTGCCAGATTGGGTTTGTCATGGACATGGTTATTAGGATTCAATAACCAGATCCAACATGGAATTGATGTTTGTGTAAAAGGATCTGACAGTTTGAGCGATGAGGATTTTTCAGTGATGTAATGTTAACACTTTGCACAGCCAAAAATCAGGGCCATAGCTCCACCTAGTGGAAAAAAGACACCACTGATTTAACCACCAAAGTCTTAAAATGAATCAGATCATTTCACTCAGTTTCACCTGCAGATGAAATAACTGTGCAGTAAACAAATAATCAAAATAAACGTGAAACTATAAAAATATGGTTGTGTTCTCCTCAGGTGGAGTGGACACGGCAGCGGTGGGCGGAGTCTTTGACATCTCTAACGCGGACCGCCTTGGCTTCTCTGAGGTGGAGCTGGTTCAGATGGTGGTGGACGGAGTCAACCTGCTGGTGGACATGGAGAAACGTCTGGAGGCCGGAGAGAGCATCGACGACCTGATGCCTGAACAGAAGTGAACTGTGGCACTGTAACCTCTGACAACCCCCTCACTCCCCCCTCCTCACCCCTCACTACCAAACCCCTTGCCCCGCCCTGCCCTCTCTCACTGTAACCAATGAGAACCTGTCCTGAAGCTGCAGGACGTCTAGAGCCACTCAGTTAGACTACAGATTTCCAACATGTGAAGGATTTTCTATTTCCTGTCTCCACCTGTTGGACTCATTAACACCTGAAATATCTAATAAAGTCTGTGTGGCCCCGAACTAAACACCTGCTGCTGCTCACCTGTCCTCATTCAGCCTATACGCGCACACACACACACAAAGGTTATACAAAGAGTTCAGATCTAAAGACACTGAACATATGACTTTTTCACATTTTCATCATAAAACAACAACAAAGTCAATGATTTACCCAAAATATGGTCTCAAATCAATGAAGCAGACGCTAAAAATGACAGGAAACAACAGCTGAAAGACGATGTCAGGCATGTTAAGGGATGGTTCAGGTTTTTGTAGTCAGGTTGTGGGAGGTTCTTCTCCACAGTCAGTGTCATCATCTGCAGTTCATGAGGCAGCAGAGAACAATCTGATGTTGACAGCAGCACACGTTCACCAAAATAATCAGTTTGTTACTTTCAGAATGACGTCACAGCTTTCACTGTTTCCAACAGAAAGCTCAAGCAGTGAAATCACTTCAAAGCCACCAGACTCGTCTGCCTAAATGAATAAGTTCACTCTGCAGGACACAGAAGCTGCTCGTCCACTGTGGCCTCCGTCCGTCAGATCGTTGGTGTGATTTTGAATTTTGAGATTTCAAACTGGCCCTGTAACACCACAAAACGTTTCTCAAAGACAACCAAAGGAGAGAGTGCATGGCAACTGAAGTTTATTGCTGAGCGTCGTGCACCGGAGCTTGTCCAAAGTGACAGTGCCACTCACTGAAGGTAAAAACCTCAAACGTCCCCTTAATGTACCAACAAGCAGGATGTGTCTGTTCCAGGTTAAAGTTGGCCTCTCCTCCCCGCCCTCACACTGGGCACGCTGTCATTGGCTGGAGGTCACGCACGCACACACACACAGCAAAAGCAGAAACCACAAGCAGGGGGCAGCATCCCTGCACACTTTCTGTGAGAGATGACAAACAAGGTCATCTCCAAATGAGATGCCTCATTTTTCCTCCAAAAACACATAACAGGTTTGTTCATCAGCTGAGCCGAGGTCTTATCTGTGAGGCGTTCACTGACCTGACGAAGAGTTCATACTTCACATTTACACATGGTGCTTCCTTCAAATCTAATGAAGAAAAAAAAAATAAAGACAGGAAGTGAAGATGGGGTGAAAACATTTCAGTCTGTCAGTCATTGATCTGCCAACAAGACGAGTCATCAATCACACAGAGCTGTTTTTCCTCCTCTGACAAGAAAACCTGAAAAATATATTTTTTAAAAACCCTTTTTGATATGAGGAAGTTTGAAAACTCTCCTCCATCTGTTAACAGGTTTCATTTTCTGTTGTTTTAAACGTCAACATGTCATCTGACCAATCACGTCACTTCACTGACACAACATCTTTGTCATTCAGCCTTCATGTTTGTGAGTCAAATTTGAATGAAGACAATTCAAACTGTTTCAGTCTGATGAATGAGCTTAGAGCTGATTGGCCATAGCCCCTCTGGGCTATGAACGAACTTAGAGCTGATTGGCCATAGCCCCTCTGGGCTCCTGTAGTTTTACTGTCAGTTAAAGAACAGACACTGGAGACACAAAGCTGTGCTGCGTTCAAGGTCTTTAATGACACAGGTGAACTGATGACAGTCAGCTGACTGCTCACATGTACAAAAGAGACAAAATCGACATGAACATCAGGCGAGTCAGACAAACTATTTACATTCTCACACACGACTCACACATACGTGACCCGCCCACTATCAGTGTGACTCTGCCTTCTTATTTACCTGCAGCTTGGTCACCACAGACAATCTTTCAAATAAACAAATGTAAAGCACAAGACAACACTTCCTGCGTCCTCTTCAAAACCACTGGACTCCAGGTCCCATGATCCCTTGCAGCTGTCAGCAATGTCCGTTCATCCGAAGTGCAATGTGAAGCTGCCCCTGCTGTGCTTGGGCAGGTGAGGGAAACCCCGTACAGACGGACAGACAGCCGGGCATCTGCAGGTTCCAACAAATCAAATTTAAGACTTTTTGAGACCTTCATGAATGTAATTTAGGATTTAATTCACATCCAAACTGGCAAGAAAGAACAGAGAATCAGAGCTGCAGCAACAGATTACTTTAGTAATTGAGTATTCCATTGATCATTAATCTGGTACTTGGATGAGAAAAATTGTGTGCACTGCAATTTTTTTTTTCCATTTAATGACGTTTGCTTTGTTCAAGGGCAACACTTAAAAACACAAGAGAAAGTAAGACTTACATGAACAATGGGGTTCTTAAAAAAAAAAAAAAAAATCAACATTTTTATTGCAGGAATAGTTTAAATATTTTTCTGTGTTGAAACCATCCATTCAACAACTCTGCAACCTACTGAAATAAAGTATAATTAATTGTTATATTTATTGCTGGGCCTAAAAGAATTTGTACATAAATACTTTAAATATGAGTCCTGCATCTGCCGACCCTGCTCACTGCAGTCTACCACACAGCTGGTGTGTTTGATTGGTGCATTTTATTTTGATTTAAACAAACTGACTGCAGCATTTTCTTTTCTGAGTTTTTACTGTAGGTGCAAACAGTAGTTCAGATAATGTACCGACACAAACCTGGTCAGGTATGCACCACACTGATTTACATTCTGAGCGAGTTATGTGTGGCTATAACTAACACACAGTCTTCACTGGCCTTGATCTCTGCTCGCTCTAGTGTTGGTTCATGTTAACTGACCTTTCGCTAAGCTCCGCCCTCTGAAACAAACAGGCCAACCAGAACGTAGTCTGCCATCTCTGCTCAAGGGTCTGACAACTACATGGCTGTGCTCCTTTGAAACTAATGCAATCTTTTCAGATTTTTGTCAATTTCAGGCTGGTTCTGTGGATTTCAAGCTTGTCGTGGTTAAATGTTGTGTTAACATTGATACACCAAGAGACGTGTCCTCTTGTCCTAAATGCGAGTCCTTGTTTGTTTTATGAATGAAGTGAAACACAAGTTGTACTGTGATCTGTAGGCTTTAGCATGTATCTTTATATTCATAACTCTAACCTGTTTCCACTGCTGAGTCACTCCAACTTCCGGTAACTATCATTCAGAGGCTTATTGCCGACCTTCTGTCTGCTTCTGCCTGAAATCACTTTTTTGTTTTTCCAAAAATTAGACAGTATTTCACCAGGGAGTGTAGCTAGTGACAGTGTGAGCTCCATGCTAACTCCAAAAGCTTGTCAGAGGTTGCAAGAGTAACTAAGGGGGGCGTGGCTTAGCGAAAGGTCAATTGTTTTAATGTTCATGGGTTGTGTCGGCTCCGCTCTGTGGATGAAGAATCAGACACTGGATGTCCTTCTGTGCATTCATTTTGTTTAACAGCAGCAACGCGGGAACGTCGCTGTGTTTTCTTCCAGTTTCCACTCACTGGTCGACTCTTCTTTTTGCCCCTCAGTGTTGTCTGAACTCTCTCTATTTTGCGATCCGTGCTTGACTTTATGTTCACGTCATAGAATATCAACAGCAAACGTGTGCGGTGGCACAAAGTTATCTTTGCAAAACACAGAGTGTAAAGTTTAGCTGAGCTCTCAGTGCTCTGCGGCGTTCCAGCTGTGCAGCTGTGGTTATTCGAGTTACTCGAATTATCGTTATGAAGGAAAATCAGAACTTAGAACTGACTTGTAAAGCAAAGGAATTCATTCACGGACACACACTCCTTCCAGTAGTTTTTCCAGTGATTTCCAGTCAGCAGCGCACTCCCATCCCGCTGCGCACGTTCTGCACGAGATGGGAGTGCTCCCATGAATTCTAAGTGGGCAGAACAACTTTTCCATTTTGGTCCCCTTTTACAGTTTTGTTACAACAAAACATTTCAAGCAAGATTAATGCATTTCTTTCATTAAATGAAAGTAATGTTAATACATTTCTACAACTGCCAAAATTCTATTTAGGACATTTCAGGAGATTCCAAGAGATTTAATGAGACTTTAGGAGCTTAAGTCAGGTTCTTAAATTTGAGACTTTTTTAGACACTGCAGGAGCCCTGGACAAGACAGCGACATCATTAGTGACATCATCAGCCGGTCGCTCTCTCTGTCTACCTGTTCCACTTTCTACAAGCTCTCATTACCCATCTCTCTGACCTGTCTGTCTCTCTCTGACCCATCTGCCTCCCTCTGACCTGTCTGTCTCTCTCTGAACCATCTGTCCCCCTCTGACCTGTCTGTTTCTCCTTGACCCGTCTGTCTCTCCCTAAATCGTTTCTCTCTGACCAGTCTGTCTCGCTCTGACCCGTCTGTCTCTGACCTGTCTGCTGCCTGTTTACAGCTTGAGCTCATTGGCGATCTTGGAGGCGATGTTCTTGAAGGCGATGGACGTTCCTGAGATCCGTTTGAAGCGGACTCCATTAAGCGAGAGGCGGGGCAGCTTGCACACCTCCATCTCCCATTGGACGAGACTGTCAGCGTGTCCGTCTCCATGGACGCAGAGCAACAGGAAGGCCTCGCGCTGCTCATAGTCACAGTTGTTGGCGTCCAGGACTTTCCTGATCTCTCTCATCATGTCCTGAGGCTCCATGGAGGATGTGGTCTTCATGCTCCAGGTGAACCTCAGGGAGCGAGGCTTTGACTCCTTCAGCTGAGGAGCAGCAGGAGAACCTGGATCCTCCCTCTGATCACCTGATACATTGCGACTGCAGAGAGAAGAGAGATGTACAGCACCTGATCACTTTGGTTTAAATGAAGGTTAGCCCAGCCAACCTGAGAGTAGGGGGCGTGGTCTAGCTTTCATGTTGTACCTTAAAGGCGTATTTATAGAAATTACATCAATCCTACAAGTATTTGTGTCGAGCTGTTCACTGATCCAAACTAAACCAGCTGAAACTGAACTGTAGTTGATCAAAAAGCAGCTGACTGACAAACTAAAACGACACAAGAAAATGAAATTCTGGTTTCTGATTGGCTGACCAGCAGTAACTCCCCCTAATCACCTTAACCAATCAGAAAGAAAAGAATTCTTACAGTAATCAACATATAATGGCATATACCCCTGCATGAAAATGCCTGTCTGACTCACCTTGACCCTTCAGGTCTCCCATTTCTTTCAACTTCTGACACACCTCTGACAGCAAAGAATGGGAGGGAACAAGGAAGAAAGGAAGGAGGAAAGAAGGAAGGAAGATGAGTTCAAGTGTTGCTGAGCAGAGGAGGAAGTTACAGGTGCTCTGGTCTCCAGAGACCAGGTCCTGGATTGACCCACACTACATATGATGCTTTTTACATTTAGCTTGTTTGGTTAGAAACAGAACTTAAAGACACACTGACTCAATCACCCATGATGCCTTGCTTTTGCATACCTGCGCGTCAGTTTGGAGGTGAGTTTTGAGAACAAGTTGGTGGATCCTCTGGCTCGTGATTGGGCTAGAGGTGTGGCATCATGGGACAGGCTGGGTGAGGCAGGGGGGCCATTGTAGGTGGCAGCACGTCTCTCTCTCAGCTGTCCTCCGTGAAAGGTGCTGCGACTTGCTGTTCCCCGGGGGAACCGCAGCCGGTCGGGAGGAGTCGCTCCACTGCTCACGCTGTGGGTAGAGGCTCCGCCCACTGACTTCTGAGGGGTGGTGGTGGCTGAACTGGAGGGGCGGGGGGAAAACAGACAGGGTCAGGAACAGAGTTCCATGTGGCTCATGTAGATGGGCAGGTGGACTCATACCTGTTCTCTTTGCCGTTCTGGAGCACAGAATTCCTCTCACTGCACACATACGTGTTCCTCCTCGTCATACTGGATGATCCACTCTGACAGTTCACAACACAAACCCGCTGATTTAATCAAAATTCATTAGACAATGCACACATTTTCATTCTATAAACTGAAAACCTGCTTAGTTTAAACATGAAACCTGAGATCTGACTTTGCACCAACCGTCCTTTGTATTTTACTATAAGTACTTTCACTACACCTTGTACTCGATCAGGAGCAGTTACAGGCAAGGAGATAAATTATTAACTCAGTTATTATTAGAAGAATTTACATGGAGACATCACACCCTGAGGACTATGTATAAGCTAAAATCTATTCTGTGTACATGTAATTTATAATCTGTGCTGTGCATATGTGATCTATACTGCTGTGCCATACTGTGCTTATGTAAATTGTATTCGATGCTGTGCAGATGTTATCTTTAATCTATACTGTGTATATGTAATCTATAATCTATGAAGTGTTAATTTTATCTATAATCTACACTGTGTTTATAATCTATAAGATACACTGTGTATATGTAATTGATAATCTATATTGTGTTTATTAATCTATATCCTATACTGTGTATATACTGTGTATCTGCTCTGTGTGTGTCCTCTGATAACGAGTCTAGAAACTGTAAAATGAAGTCAT
The DNA here is from genome assembly GCA_029783665.1 of Naso thynnoides. Lineage (NCBI taxonomy): Eukaryota > Metazoa > Chordata > Actinopteri > Acanthuriformes > Acanthuridae > Naso > Naso thynnoides. The sequence continues at coordinate 25,468,073 of JAQLOL010000010.1, read as the reverse complement.
TCAGCCAGTTTTCACTTGCGATCACCTGTTTGACATGTGAACTCACGGTGGGCGTGGCCGATGTCTTCCTCCGCTCAGGGATGCTGGCCATGTTGGGGTTGTTGGCGTTCCCCTGCAGAGGACTGCCTCTCTCTACAGGACTGGACTTTTTGTTCTGACCTCCCACCTCCTGCTTCACCTCCGCCTCTGCTGACGTCTGGCTCCTCCTGGGATGAGGAGCAGCTGAGGAGGCTGGACACACTGGAGAAAAGGAGGAGACTGATGAGTTCTAATTTTCAGTCGGTAGATGTTCGTTAGATGAAGTCTGCACCTCTTTTTGGCGTGTACCTTGCTCGCTGTACCTCCTCTGTTTGGAGGAGGAGGAGGAGCTTGGCTGTTTGTTGCCGGGGTGAGCAGGAGACTGGCTGCTGCTGGACGGACGGGGTTTGAGCAGTGAGACGTTGCTGGAGGATGAGGAGTCGCTCACCTCCACCTGAACGACAAACACAATGCTGCGGTTATCATAGCTGCCGAGCTCACCTGTCATTTCCATGGTAACCACCTCTGACCTCAGCAGTCTTGCGTCCCAGCAGCAGGTAGGTGGCTGTGATGTCATCATACTTCATTTTGCTGAGCGAATCATTGATCTCCTCTCTGGAGTAACCCATCCCCACCATCAGGTCTGAAACACAGGAAGTACATGACCATGAGGAAATCCCCTCTCCTGATTGGATGCTGACAGTTTTAGTTGAAAGTTGATTCTGTAGAGGAGGCTTGATCAGCTGATCAACTGATCTAGGGTCAGTCCCTGGTTAAGATCTGATAGTGGATCAGTGCTGTTGGAGAACTCACAGGTGTGACAGCACCTGTGTACTTGTACTGTGATTACTGCAAGTGGGTGTTACCAATCCTCCTTTGGTCCCTGATGTCCAGCTCCGGTTCCTTGAAGGGTTTTAGCTCCTCTTCATCAGAGCCTGTGTTGATCCAGCGATCCTTCATAATTTGCTGTGGAGGAAAGAGTCAGAGTCATCAGAGGGCTTTCCGGAAACCAGCGTAATGCTGAAGGAACCACAAGGACAGCCAGACACATCCACTCACTGTCTCTCTGCTGCACACTTAGCTGCTGATGCTAACTGAGGCTAACTTTCTTTCTCCAGCTGATACTCTGAGACCTCGCAAGTAGAAATAAACAACTGGATTAGTGCAAACTGTGAGCAGGTTAAAGTGCATTTACAGGAAAACACTGAGGCGGAGGATGGAGAAGCTTTTACTTGCAAAAAGAACGTTTACAGACGATGAAAACTGTTGACCTTGTCTCAGTGGAGGGAATTTATCAGCAGACGTTTAGTGTGAGCAGCCTGTGGTCTCAACGCAGCAGTTTCAGTGTGCAAGTGTGTAAAGTCAGACAGTTTTTATCTCTCTGCTCAGAATGTTGCTGTAAATAATTCAAAGTAAAACCTGAATTGTATTAAAATATTTGACATATTCTTTAGGTTTAGCGGCAACGTTCAGAGTGTCATTCTGATAACTGACTGTCGTGTCTGAGTACGCAGACTTTAAGGCGTTTGATTAGTAACATGAACAAGCCATGCTGATGTGTTCTCATGCGTTCTCACCTCCAGAGTTCCTCGTTTGCCTGGGTTCAGCACCAGAAAACGTTTCAGCAGGTTCTCACAGTCCGTCGACATGTAGAAAGGGATACGATATTTACCACGCAGCACTCGCTCCCTCAGCTCCTGCAGACAGACACGCGTCAGACACACTGCAGGACCACAGACACTGTACGTTTACAGCACGATTAAACTGTACTGAGAGATTCTTCTGTGATAGAGTTAGGCTAACAGCTGCCTCTATATTTGCAATCTTTGTGCTAAGCTAGGCTAACCTGCTCTTTCTGTTGTGAACACACTAAAATCTCATTGAAACATGTGAAAACTGACTCTCTGCATCTCTGTAAGGTTGCACTGAGAGCTGAGGACGCCGCCCTGAGGGATTCCACCTTACTGAAGAACAGCTGTATGAATGCGTCTTTGACTCTCCTGTCTGCGGTCACTGACCTTGAGGTTCTGTCCGTCAAACGGCAGAGATCCACTGACCAGAGTGTAGAGGATCACACCCAGACTCCACACATCCACCTCTGGGCCGTCATACTTCTTACCCTGAAACACACACAGATTAACAGAGTTACACACTCATTAGTACGAGGACAGCCCCACCCCAACCTCAAACATAATTCAGTGATGTCACTGACTATTTCTTAGAACATGTTTGGAACAAGGCTGAGGACAGAGTGAAAAAACAAACCAACAAAAGCAGACAGGAAGGTGGAGAAAAAAAGACATGAGATGACACACTGAACCACTGCTCACAAACTCTGCAAGCGCCGTGTGTGTGTGTGTGTGTGTCTGTGAACCTGGAAGAGCTCAGGAGCAGCGTATGGAGGAGAACCACAGAAAGTGTCCAGTTTCCCACCGACAGTGAACTCATTACTGAAGCCAAAATCTGCTATTTTAATGTTCATGTCAGCGTCCAGGAGGAGGTTCTCTGCCTGCAGGAAGAGAATAAGGAGGAGGAGGGGGAGGAGAGAGAGGAGAAAGAGAAGGAGGAGGAGGAGATATGCAAATATGCTCATGGTGTGTTTAAGTCAGCTGGGAAATGTGAGATGATCATTTAATTTTTGTTTTACCTTAAGGTCACGGTGAACTATGTGCTTCTGATGGCAGTACTGAACTGCTGAGACGATCTGCACAGAAAGTCAGACAAACAGTCAGACAGACAGACAATCAGACAGACAAACAGACAGACAGTCAGGCAGTGAAACAGACAGACAGTCAGACAGGCAGTCACACAAACAGTCAGCAGGACAGTCAGACAGACACACAGACAGGTTCTGTGTGTCTGCTGCCGGGCTCAAAGGCAGCATCCGCCTTTCTTTCTTGAATCAGACAGTCAACGAAACTCACTCGTCACTGTATTATGGGATGCAGGTCCCTGCAGGATGTTACCATGGTAACAGCACTGTGTAGGTTTGTGTGTTACCTGTCTAAATTTAGCTCTGGCCTCCTTCTCCTTCATCCTCCCGTGAGCTACGAGGTAGTCAAACACTTCACCTGCACAGAGAAGGTGACAGTGAGGCTGAAGGTCAGAGGTCACAAACTGGTTTGATTTAGACTCACACTGTTCTACAGTCAGGATGAAGCTGAGACTGACCTCCACTGGCGTACTCCATCACCAGGTACAGAGTCTTCTCTGTCTCTATCACCTCAAACAGCTTCACTGTGGAGACAGACAGACAGACAGTTAGTCAGACAGACAGTCAAACAAACAGACAAAAAGACAGTCAGTCAACCAGACAGACAGACAGACAGACAGGAGTTGTGTTTCCATCCACCTGTTTTTATTCAAATTTCCAATGTACTCATTAAAAAAAAAAACAAAACCTGAGTGGAAATGTCACAAAATAAAAAACAAACCCTTTAAAAGGTTTTTATGCTTGGAAGAGGCAGAAAAGTCCAGTGGAGAGAAGCCTGCTGAACTGTTTAATGCTGATGCTGTTAAATGTCAGTGAGGTAGAGAGACAGACAGTCAGTCAGACAGACAGACAAAAACAGCAGACAAGTGTTTTTTGTGTGTAACGTTACTCACCAATATTTGGGTGATTTAAAATCTTCATTATTTTGACTTCTCTGAAGAGCTGACAGACAGACAGACAGACATGTGTTAGAGTGGTCACATTCCTTCAGTGCGACGAAGAAACATCACAGGGCGTTTGGTTAGGTTCTGGTGTTTTATGCTTGCAAACAATGTTTTGTTTTAATGGAGAAGTCGACAATTTAGCAGGCTAGAACAAGCTCATTCCTTGTCGCTCCTCATCTCCCGCCTCTCCTTCAGTGCTCAAAGCAGCTGAAAGCCAAACAGAGATTCACTCTCGTTCTGGAGAGAGCTTCATCCGTTTGATGTTTCACCTCACTGGGGTTGTATTTCCTTTCCTTGCCCATGATGTCCACATTCATAATTTTCTCCAGTTTGAATGGCGTCCAGTCGCTGTGTTTTATCCACTCTCAACCTCACCTGTGCGCTGTCATTGGCTGGAGGAAACACACCCACTACCCACCCAGGAATGTCCCGACTAAACCAAAAACATCTAAATCCAAGCAGAGGGCGGAGCTCTGCAGACGCAGTCACCACCAAACACGTCCAGCGGTGACTGAGCTGGATTACTTTAGTAAGTCTATATTTAGTTTTTTTTTTTAGGAAAATTCTACTGACTCTGCCTTTAACATGGACTTCGGGCACATGTGTGACATGCAGATATGAGCTAGTGTTCATACTGAACGATGACTCACAGCTTGAAGAGGCTCATCAATCAGCAGGACGGAAACAGACGACGTTCGGCTCAGAATTTATTATAAACACACGAACAGTGATGTTGCTAAGGTACGCATCCTGCGTCTCTGGGGCATTAAAATCTGAACGGACGCAGTCAACTCATTATCCATGTGTCTCAGGGATGCACCACATTACATGATACATCGTGGACACCAAACTCATGTTAAAAAGTTACAGTGTTTCCCATACATTAATTTATTTTTTGGCCAGTCGCCACAATATCGATGCTGTTTGCTACATAGTGACTTTCTGTTTTTGGAGCTGTGTGTCCTGTTCTCACTCCGGGCGGTTGCACATTCTTGCTGACTTTTATCACATTGCTCCACCAAAAAGCAGGCATGTTGAATTCATCAGAGTCAGCCCAAGTTATTAATAACATACAGAGCAACTGACAAAAACTTAACGTGTGCAACAGTTCACCTTAAACCTTCTTTTCTCTCTTCTACCCTCTCCTCTCTGCTGGCTCAAGCGACGCTGTGCATGCAACAGGCACATCCAGTGAGCACACCTTGAGTTTCGCTGGTTGTGTAATCGGAGCATGTCAAAACAGGTTAAATCCAGGTTGAAACTCTATTCTTTTTCTGTACATTGCAGCCAGACAGTAGGCCGTAACACTGCAGACTGCGACACATAAGGCTGCTATTTTTCAGAAGTTCACTGTTGCTACATTACGAACGCTTTCTTCTGGTGTGAGAGAGAAAAAAGGTAGAATTATGTCTGAAGTTTAAATTTGTTGCAATGTTGAGACCCATTGCTGCTTTATTTAACAATGAATAAAATAGTGTATTTTTTGATTTTCATTAAGCCTAGATCCTCCCTCTTCTAAGAGTGGGAACAGAGAGGAAAAGAGAAAAGAGAGAACTATCTGTTTGGGTCTCCTTGGCTCCCAGCAGTGGCTTCAGCACCACGGCGACAGCTGCTCTCAGTCTGGTCCTCTGTTTCATTTCAGTCAATTGCACATGGTGCATCATGTTCTTTGCAGGTCGTGGTCGCACAATTTAATGGGTCGGGCGGTGTGAGTAGGCTCACGTTACAGTGGGTGCAAGTATTTAAAAAAAAACAAACACATAACTTGTGCATCACTACCACGCAGGCTGCAGAGACATGCATACATTACATGAAAAACAAAAAACAAAACTTCTTTACCATTTAAATGTGTGGCGATTTTTCTGAAAGTTTAGTGTTTTTCTTCATGATGGAAGTTTAAACGTCACACCACTGCTTGTTACCATCCATACAGGCAACCGGCCTTATGTCAGAGTACATAAAGCTAGCTGCAACATTTATGCTGCTACAAAAATTGTATTTTATTTGAATTTTATATGGCATGCCCATGTGAAAGTTGTTTTGTAATAAACTTTTTAGATTAGGATTTTTGTTGGTTTGCTTTAAATTTCAGACACATTTTGAACATATATGAATACGTCCGTTAATTATAACCATATCATACCATATCACCATAAAAGGAGTTTAACGCTACAAATATTTTAACAAATGAAAACTTTAGCTGGGACCCACTGAATTTCCCAGGGACTCACTCCAATCACCACCTGTGAGTCTCAGAGACTGCATGAATGTCTCACCTTCTGCAGGCTGCTGGGGTTCAGCTGCGTCTTATCAATGATCTTGATCGCCACCTTTTAGGAAACAAAGATCAGTGACAGTTCCATCAGTATTTCACATCTTCCTGCAGGAGGATCAAAAATATTTGACAGACAGAATAAAAACATTTGGGCTCGACCAGGTCTCGCTGTCCCGCGGCCCGTCTCACCTCGTGTCCCGTCCGCACATGTCGAGCCAGCTTCACTTTGGCGAAGTTTCCTTTCCCGATGGTTTTCAGCAGTCGGTAGTTCCCAATGTGCGGCGTTTCCTCGGTGGCGGACGGAGCGTTTTTAGAGCGACCGCAGCGGGACGACACCTGACCACGCCCATCATCCGCTGAGGTATGCTGGGAAAATAAACACACGACACAGTCAGACAGAGTGCTGGGCTGCTCGTTCATTGGTCCATTCCATGATTCAGCCTGTAGGTAAAAAACAGCTGATCAGAAGCTTGGTCGCTTTGTCAGAGGCGCTGCTGGACATCAAAGAGCTTCTTCCTCTTTAAAAATCCATCCCCGCAGCTCTCAAGTAATCAGGTTACTTTCTCAGACATGCTAGAGCATGACATGCTCTCACACAGAGACAGGTGGACGAGTTGAGCCGCGCCTCCAGGTTAACTTCGAACCAATCAGAAGCCGCTGCTTTAAAGCCTCCCATCAGCATTTCAGGATGGATCATCATGTGACCAATCACAGCCGCCGCATTACGCCTCACAGCTCTGCAGCGTCAAATGGCAGAGCAGGATGTAGAGCAGGTCATTAACATGATTAGCCAGAATATTCTTCATAATAGCAGAGAGAAGCTTCAGACGCTCAGTGATGCACTTTTGTCGACATCGACAGAGAAAACTCACTGTGGTAGTTTGAGCGACACGAAGCAGAAAAGAATGAAGGCGCATGTGCCGTCACACCTGGACTTCTCTCAGGTGCTCCGGACTTTAACAAGTAAACGAGAGCTCCTCTTAAAACCAAGAAGACCGTGCAAACACCCGACACACACTCAGAACTAGGGCTGCACGATTCTTGCTAAAATGTGAATCACGATTTTTCTCTCTGAGAATTGAGATCACGATTCTCTCTGTAAAAGAAAATAAAAGCTTGGTTGACGTTATAGAGACTCGTGGTGTCACCTTGCGGTGCAGCAATAATGCCAAAGGACTTGTATGCAAATTATTCCTCCTTACACATTGTCGTGAGGTTTTGTCAGTTCTACACGATGAAATGTCCCTTTTTTCTGCATGAGTACGTCATTACTCCCGCTGTCGCCACCGCGATTTTCCTCAGCATGCTCTTTTTTTATTTTCACATGTAAAATGTGTCTCCAACAGCATCAACTAAACTGACTTCTTCCTTCTTCCTGCTTGTCTACACGTGACATTGCCAACGCCATGTCTGGTTACTTTAGCAACAGTGAGTGACAGCGGAGCGACGTAAATGAGGAAGAGAAATGAGAGAGGTGATTGACTTGTTTGGTTGAATCATTGGCCAATCTCTACTTGATTGTTGGATTAATTGCGTGTTTCACACTGTGTGAGTGTGACGGAGCATCTGGAGCGCCTGGTGTTGTTAGAAATAAGCGAACACGTGAATGCAGCACGATCTGAACGCACAGAAAAATACAAGCAAGTAAATCGCCTCATTTAGAAATGAGATCGCATGTATGTTTGAATCGAGATTGTGATTTTTTACGATTTATTGTGCAGCCCTAATGCAGACAGTTGACACATGAATTTCAGCCTGTTTCTCTGTCACACTGACAAACTGAGGAACTCTGCTTCATGTTGAACAGCAGTTTGGACTCA
>JAQLOL010000010.1:25438502-25450780 GCA_029783665.1 Naso thynnoides | reverse complement strand
AAGGCTGCTCAAGCTGGTGTCCGACTGGTTCATTTGATTAAGGTAACTGACAATGCCACATTGTTCTTTTTTCCTTCGAAAACTTTTTGCGATGGGTTTTAATCAGCATAAGCCAGTCCTTGGATAGACAACTCTGCCTTAGAAAAGATAAACCAGGGTGGGGGTAAAGGGTGGCCCGCTGTTGTGGGCACACATCTTGTTGCTGGATGTCCTGCACGGCCATTCATTTCTTCTTCTGGGCCTTCTCTGTAGCCTTGGTTGTCCTTCTGCTGACTTCCTTTGTTTTGACAGACTTAATTTAACAGCTCATCCACCATTTCTTGCATATGTGGTGGCTAGTTTAGTCTATTGTTTGATCTTTCATCACTTCCCCCCGGGCACATTACTTTACACTTTGCACCTCTAAAGAGAGTATTGTTAGCAGTGTCATGGGAACCACTTTTTCATCATCGTCAGAGTCCTCAGCCTGGGGAACACTGAAAAATGCAACACACATGTCAATTACCATAAAAACTTTTCATCAGGAGGCACCTTCATGAGGATCATGTGAAAGTTTGGCACTTCGACAAGCTAGTCTTGCACTATGTTGTTTATCATTCTCAAATCATGTACCAGCCTGTATTTGAATTTACCTGCTTTTGTTGAGGAAAATCAAATGAACCAGTCGGACACCAGCTTCAGCAGCCTCAGGGAATTTATTTAACTTCAACACAATACAGCCTCACAATAGTCTTCATAATTCCAAAGTTCTCGATCGTCTTCAGGGGGTTCTTATACTTTAACAATACGTCATAAAACAGATGTGTGTGTACGTGAGTGCGTGTGTGTGCGTGTTGTCGTGTCTGTCTGTCTGTGCATGTTCTGTTCCAGTACAACTCCGACGTGATTGCCCAATTTCCCAGAACTTGCTGGACAGACAAATGATACATTTCAACATTAACATTTCACTGTCACCAAACTGTGTGTGTGTGTGTGTACTCCATGAGTGCATATGTGTGTGTGCATGTTCAGCACACAGACACAAGTGAAACTACTGTGTGTGTATGAGCAGACTCATAGCTTTTCTCCTACACTACATGACTGGTTAAAAAAAATATTCACTTCACTCTTAATGCTAAGAAAACAGAATGTATGTATTACAGGAACCATCCCACAAACTTATAAATATGTTGGAGTATTTCTTGATTTACATCTTACTAACGGAATACTGTGTGCCTCCCATATGTGTTTTATATTATGCTTCCTATATTTACACTGTCTCTATGTTTGTTATTTTATGTTTACCTGTAGTTGTGGGTTAATGTCATGAATGCTGTATTTTCTCTGTCACACAGACTGCAGATGGAAATTAGCATTTGTTCTCTTGTAATAGAGATTTTCTTTTGTGTATGGTTCCTGACAAATAAACTCATAATATGTCCCCCCTTCAATTAAGTGCACCCCTTTTGAGTGTGAGTCTCTGTTTGTTTTGTTGACCATTTTGTTTTCAAGTGCTGCAGAACAGCATCATCACTTTTATATTTTCATGCACAAAATAAACAAATGAAACTAAATGAAAAGGATTTTCCTCTAACTTTCCATCTGAAGGGGATGACCACCAACAGCATTTTTTATTCTCAAGAAAGTTAAACCCTTTCAAACAAGCAGAAAAGTTGAAGGTGTGAAGAACATGAACATAAACATGAACATGAGGAAGCACAAGCTGCACAAGGCTCCGACTTTCACTCGCTCATTTCCATCTGTGTGTGTCTGTGTGTCTGTCTGCCTGTGTGTCTGTCTATGTGTCTGTCTGTATGTCCGTGTGTCTGTCTGTCAGTCTGTACCTGAGGTCGGGGAACCTTCTGGCCAGACTGACCATCTCCAGCTGAACACTTCCAGGATCCTGCAGACGGAGGATCTCAGCCAGGCTGCAGAGCATGTCACCAAGCCACAAAGACTCATTGCAGTGCTGAGGACACAAATACACTACTGTCATGAAGAGCTGTATCTTTACTGTCATGTGCTGTACGCTGTGAGGTGAGACAGGGCAGAACGTGTTCCTCTGATCAAAATGAAGTTCTGGTAGAACACATTCTCAAAATCTCTGCTGGATGAGATCAAAACAAACTGAGAACACCTGAAGTGGAGTCATGCACGTGTCTCACCCTCTGACTGAAGAAGTCGTTGATCTTTTCGGCGTCCTCGATCATCCGCTGAGCTCCGCCCACTTGTGTCTCTTTGCTCTTCTTCCTGGTCTTCAGCATCCTCTTCACATACTGCAGAACTAAATCCTCATGGAGGACATGCAGCAGTGACTGCAGGCAGACAGGCATGCAGACAGTCAGTCAGTCAGTCAGTCAGACAGACAGACAGAAAAGTGACAGGCAGCAAAACAGTAAACAGTCAATCTCACCTGTTTGCAGGCTGGTTTCAGGTCTGCCAGGTCGGTCAGTTGGTGATTCAGAGAATCCAGCAGAGAGTCAATGACGGGAAATGACCCGTCCAACCAGTCAGATGTCCACAGGTGACTGTAACACACCTATACACACAACCATGAATGAGTGTTTTTGTTTCAAAAAAGGAAAATGACTGGAGCTCAATAGATCATCTAAAAAAAACCCCTTTTATTTAGGTGCAAGCGTTCACTAATGTTTTGACCCACGTGGTCTTCTTCAGAGTGAGTGTTTTTGTTTATTGATTACTTAAGGTAAAAATGTGAAGAAATGATTGACAGCTGCTCATGCAGCATCATATTAGCCCTAACTGACCCCTGTTTTTGCTTCATAAACACTAACCAAACTGTTTTTTTTTTCCAGTTTTTATTTCAGAAATGTGGTCACCTTGCCTGCCTCATCAGTGAAGAAGTTGTGAGTAATTTTTTTTTATCCTACTTTGTGATTGTTGTTTGTCCTTGAGTAAATTCATAAGCTAGCTGCTAGCTGAAGGAGTGCGATCATTGAGGCATAAACAGATCTGACACACTGATGGTTTGATGTCCGAGTCTCTGGAGAAAACAGGATATTTAATTTTTATTTCCCATACAGACAGTTTGTGTAGAAGTCAAAGGGTCATTGTCAGATGAGCTGAAGGAGAGAGGTCCATCACAGAGTTGACCAGGGCTCTGTTTCACAAGGCAGGCTTAGTGAAAACTCTGAGTCATTTCATCCTGACCTGTTTAAACTCTGTTCTTATATTTTATTTGAACTGCTTCCAAGTCTGCTTTTCACCTGCTGGATATCCAACATGAAAATTAATTTTAGGTTCAATACAATTCAGTTTTCACCTGTAATATTATAAGTGTGATTAATATTAAATTAATAGACTATTTCAAACTTGAGAATTTACTCAGACAGCCATTTTCTCTCACACCACTTCTCTCTCCTTTGCGTTACAGTCATGTTCCATTTTTTAATCCATAAAAATGTGTTCATACTCACGCTACGTATGCATGCAGATTTCTAATTTCACAAGAGAAAGGTTGGCAGAACTCTTTTTGTCCACTGTTGCTATGGTGAATCGTAGTATGGATGTTTCATTAATCCCGGCTTTTTATTGTCAGTGCACACATGTAACTCAGAGGAAACTTACTCAAAGTTAACTGAACTATCTCAAATCAGCTTTTTCTGGAACCAGAAACTCAGAGTTTAGAAACTAAGGCTAAATCAGCTCAGAGTCCAGGGTTAGATTAAGAGTATAGTCAACCACCATCGTCAAACGGAGCCCCAGCAGCAGAGTGTTTGAGATGCAGGATTTGTGCTTTGTAATTTGTTTTCTGTATATTTATATTTCATGTGCATGACGAGTTGAACTGAATGTGCTGTATAATCAGTGTGTGAGCAGAGACATCTGGATGCTAACATGCTAATACGTAGCATGTTTATGTTCACCATCTTATTGTAGCGTGTTAGCACGCTAACATTGCATCAGCAGTAAACGCAGTACAGCTGAGGCTGATAGAAATCTCATTTGTTTTGCAGGTATCTGGTCATAAAACAAAGTATTGGACACATTCAAAAGCTGACCTGATGATGGCGCTAGATGAAAAGACAGAGGATCATCAAAGTTATTAAATTTCATGTGCAGGGAAACAAGAATGTCTGAAGCACAATTTAGCGTTACTGCAGAAACATTAGTACACAATGTCTGTACCTTCAGCTGGATGAACAGTTGCCGAGTAAGACACCTATACCCACAATCCCACAGGGCAGATAGAGTGTCCAGGCAGCTATGTCTCTGCTGCTCTGACAGACTTCCTGTTTGACCTGTGATGTAATCCCTGTGGACAGTCACAGAGAACCAATCAGCAGCAGAGCAGGAAAAACACAGCATCAAATCAGTCCTCCCTTCTCCCCCACTTAGCAGTGATGTCCCACAGTTCCCACAATGCCTCAGGACAGGATGTTACATGGCTGTTTTCAGCCAAGATGGAAATAAATAATCATCAACCAATTAAAAACCACATGTGCTTGTATTGACTGTCAGTTTATTAACAACACAAGGTGTCCTGTCTGTTGTACTTTTACTTTTAAAATCACAATAACCAGTTTGGTTGTACTGATAAAAATGACAGTAAAGATTTTTTTTATTTTACTTTAGTCACCAAACTCATAGTATGAGTTTTAATAATTTGCACTAACATATTTAAAAGACAAGTTAGTTGAAACTTTAGATTCATACACTGACGGATTCATGTGATGACACACACATTGACAGGAAAAGCTTTTGTCTCAAGATTTTTAACTGTTTTCACCCATTTTTTCACCATTCACCCACCCAAATAATACCCATAAAGTCTCTGATTATCAGAATCAAACTTAAGTCCCTGATGTGTAAATACATGCAACAGAAAAGCGTTGGCAGGTATTCGTACCTGAACTGCTGCTCACAGAACAAGTGAGCTTTGATCACGGAGTCGACATTACTGTGGTTTCTCTTCACAAACTCCTCCACACACGTCTTATAGCTGAAACACACAGAGTATTTTTTTTATAATCCAGATAATTAATTATGCACAAACATCTGCATCAACAAGTCTCATTAAAATTCATGGGTTAAGTGAGCGTGTCTACCTGCTGAGGAAACTCTCCAGGTGAGCTGTGATCCTCTGAGCTTTCGTCTGGTCTCTGATCACACACCTCAACTCAGTTAGGGAGCTGTCTATCATCTGGAAGCCCAATACCAGCACAATTCATCAGTCAGAATATACAGATGTTCAGAATGGTTCCAAATCCAGGTCAACCTGCTGCAAACCCGTTTAAATAACTACCTGCATCACAGGTGTTGCATAGTGTTTCACATGAAGCTCCTGTAATGACATCTGTGCCACACAATTTACGTTGTTTTACACTGTGTGCTGTTATTTATCTGACTAAAACTCAGACTTCCCAACCTGCATTTCAGGGAAGGTCTCTAAATGGTGCAAAACCCTTTTTTGAGACTATTTACATGAACACAAATACTGTATGTCTTTATGTTTTCTTTTTGGGGGGCACTCTGCCATGACGCTGGACACATTGAACTGATTGTCCCTTGGTCCAGGAGAGAATATGGAAAAGCCCACCCACATAGAAAACTGATTCGTCTACAAAGCAAGACAGAGCAATCATGGTGCCTTCTCTCTCTCGCACACGCGCTACATTGACAGTCACAGAGGCGCACCCACATGCTCTCGCCCTCTCTCGTGCTCGCTCTTACTCGCTCTAGATTCCGTGAGATTGTATCTCATTTGCAGGTGTTCAGGAGCTTCTATCGATATGCGGAACACTCCTGGAACTTCCAGGAGAGTTGGAATGACTGGAAACTGTTCACCTGAATTTAATCTGAACTGACTGAGTCTCACTTGTACTGAGTGAGTTTCACCTGTAGTAATTGTGTCTCACCTGCCCTGACTGTGTTTAACCTGTCCTGACTGAGTCTCACCTGCACTTACTGCGTCTCTCCTGTACTGACTGAGTCTCACCTGTCCTGAATATTTCTCTCCTGTTCTGAATGTGGCTCACTTGTACTGACTAAGTCTCACCTGTATGACATCTATAGCCAGTGGACTGAAGCAGTATTTGTCAATGAGCTCAGGTTTTGTGCCGCTCAGCCAGCTCTGCTCTTCTTTCTCTAGAGCTTTGTTTAGCCACAGCTTTACTTTGTCCTGAAGGAAAACAAAAACACAATCAGGTAACATCACAATAATTTGAGAGAACCTGTTTACATCTGAGTGACCAAGTCAAACCCTCAGATAACATTAATGGAGCTGGACAGCCTCAGTTCAGAGTAGCTGACAGCAGTTCACATCAGTCTGCTGGTTTTTACCTGTTTGTGGATCAGGTACTGGTCCTCCAGTTGGTTCAGACGGTCCTGAGGCAGCAGAGAACCCAGACAGGCCACCTTGATCTTTCCCTGCACATTTTCATGGTTTAATATGTCACTGCAGGAGGAAGCAAACAAACACCCGAGACTTTACACCTCAGCTGGTTCCTGATTGCTGACTCTCTGTCAACACAGTTGACGGTTCATCGAAATTGAATTATTATGTGAAGAGAATAAACGTGTGACAAGCCCATGTTTTACTTACTCACTTGACCACCATTATATAAGCACTGTTCATAATTTAACAATGGAAAAATAGTAGTATAGACATACTTTACTTATTCATGCTGCCTTATATCCTGACAAAACAATTATATATATATCACTAATTATTATACTTTACTCTCTTTATTTAACGCTATATCATATATCAAAGTACTGGCATTCATGTTATAGATACTTTATTACCTGCTAACATGACAATAGTATATGTCCTGAAAATACATCATTTGTAGCATTTTTCACTTTATCATACCATATATTGTTATGTGTATTGTACTTCCAATTCACAATTGCTGCCATGTCAAACATGAATTTACCCTCAGAGGTAATTGCTCTAAAATAATCTGTACAATTTAATAAATTATTTCTCCTATTGTCCTCAAAGTGTTGTCCCCTGCTATTTTTAACCAGTTTGAGCTGATATCATTGTCGGAGTTGTTTGATATTGTGCATGAGCTTCGGCCTACAAATTGCCCTACAGACAGCATTCCCTCTTGCCTCTTCAAGAAGGTTTTTAATTGCATTGGTTCTTTCATTCTAATGTTGGTTCATGCTTGTTTTAGCTTAGTGCTTCCCAGCTCCTCTCAAGCATGCTATAGTGCAGTCACTTATCAAAAAGCCTAACCTTGACCCCTCTGTCCTCTCCAATTTTCAACCCATCTCCAAACTACCGTTTGTATCAAAAGTGTTGGAAAAGGTAATGACTACTCAGCTGTTATCTTTGTTGGAGAGAAATAATATTTTTGAGAAGTTTCACTCTGGCTTCAGGCCCTGCCATACTACTGAATCTGCCCTTCTGAGAGTCTTTAATGATATCATTTTAACCAAACTGCTCCAGTCCAACTTAACTGACAGGAGTTTTTCTATAAAGTTGGATGAATTCTCTTCCAGCATGGCTCCTCCCACCTGTGGGGTGCCTCAGAGGTCTATTTTGGGCCCATTGTTATTCTCTTTGTATATGCTACCCCTGAGGTTCATCTTCCGTAAGCATTATATATCTTTTCACTGTTATGCAGACAATGTACAGATCTACCTCCCTCTAAAAAAGAATTGTAAGGACTCTCTGAATCCTCTATTAGCTTGTCTGGCTGATATTAAGACTTGGATGAGCCAAAGCCACTTTTATTTGAATGATAATCAAACTGAGGTTATTGTGTTTGGACATCCAGAATGTTTTATTCACTCTGTTGCTGATATAGTCACCTCCAAAACCAGCTTGTTTATCAAAAGCCTTCGTGTAACACTGATCTTAACGTCAAAAGACAAATTGGATTGTTGGTTAAGGGTTCCTTTCATCAACTTTGACTCCTGGCTAAAGTTAAGCCTTATTTATCTTTTAAAGGTTTAGAGAAGGTCATTCATACCTTTATATCATCTGGGCTTGATTATTGTAATTCTTTGTATGTTGTTTAGATCAGCGCCCCCTTCGTCGCCTGCAGCTAGTACAGAACGCTGCTGCTCGCCTTTTGACTGGCACTAAGAAGTGGGACCATACTACGCCTGTTCTGGCCTCCTTACACTGGCTTCCCATCCATTTCAGATTACATTTTAAGGTTCTGTTGTTTGTTTTTAATATTTTAAGTGGCCTGGCCCTCCAGTATTTGGGGGAACTGCTACAAGTTTATAATCCAGTCAGAACCCTTAGATCTTCAAGTGAGTTGCTGCTTAAGGTCCCCAGATCCAGGCTCAAAACTAAAGGTGACCAAGCCTTCTCTGTTGCTGCTTCCAAGCTTTGGAATAACTTGCCGTTGCGTGTCAGATGTGCCGAATCACTGGAGATGTTTAAATCTTCTTTAAAAACGCACCTTTTCTCTTTGGCTTTTGGAAATACTGTGAGCCAGACTTGATTTCCTGTGACATCTGTACTGTCTCATGTTTCATGTATTTTATTTTACTTAATTTTACTGTCTTTTTCTGCTTTTGGTATTTATATATATTTTATGTTGTTTGGTACTTTTATTGATGTCCTTGCAAAGCACTTTGGTAAACCTTGATTGTTTTAAATGGGCTAGAGAAATAAATGTGACCTTGACCTTGACCAAAGAAGAAACTCTAGTTAAAAACAATGAAAGTAACAACAGACATTATAAACTCCTGAAGTACCATGAAGCAAAAATACTAAGCAGATTCTTTAACATCCTCAGCCTGAACATTTGATCGTCCAGCTCAGAAACCATCAACAGAAGTTTAACAGAGACAAAAATTTCATCTCAAACTCCCTCTGTAACATGATGATCACACCATGAAGGAAAGCTCCTAGTGTGAAACTGATGATTGTTAAATACTCAGGGCCATTATGTAATGATCTATGGCGTGCACTCAGTACACTGGGTTACACTGGGACTACACTGCGCCAGACTAATGCGTTGTTTTTGATGGTCAATATTGCAAGTGCTTTCTGGTGCCACAAGATGGCGATGTGCCAACTGACCACACCTCCTTTACGACCAACACTCCCATCATCGCGCAGACAAGCATAAGTACATTTGATATTTAGACAACTAGGGACCCGGGCGAGAAAAATGACAACATTGCTTGCTGGAAAACAACAATGACACTTGCACTGCGCTGTGCGACACCACCGCACCAGGTGGAGCTGGTGCCCTTCGTCTTTCAGACAGAGTGTGTCCATCAGCAGTGACTTACTGTGGATAGCAGTGGTTGGTCCAGAACAGCAGGTAGTTGCAGTCATCTGTTTCCAGCCCAGAAGCAGCGAGTTCAGTCAGCTGAGCAGAGAAGCTGTGATGGTAGAGTCCAGCGTACAGGTTCACGATGTCCATGTGTGGAGGGTAACAGTCCTTCACCAGCCTCACCACTGTCAGCAGGTCCTCCTTCACACGCTTCCCCATACCAAACACCTGCACAGGTATGAAACACTCACATGACTTATCCATTCCACAAACCTGCACAGGTGTTCCTTTAAAAGATATGTTGATGCCTCACCTTCCTCTTCAGAGGTGAGGAGAGTCCATCGGTTCCTGTCGACTCCTCCTCCTTGGCCTTCATCAGTCTGGAGTCCACCATGTTCTGCAGCAAAGTGTTGTGAGTGCGGAGACACTTCTGAGGACGCCACACCGGGACTCGCTTATCCAGGCGCTGCTCCCAGCGGCGGTCCTGCTCCTCCTGCTGCTGGATGGAGACCACAGCACTCCTCAGGACCATCAGGTGTCCTGGTGACGAGGAGGAGGAGGAGGAGGAGGAGGAGGAGGTGAAGAAGGTGTTGTCGATGGCTCCCCATATCTGCAGTTTGAGATACTCGAAGTCTTTCTGCAGCTGGTCCTCCTCCTTCTCACTGGGGGAGTCCTGACTGAAAAGCTCCTCCTCCCTGATGATCAGCCTGCTGCTGACCTCCTCCAGCTGCTCCTTCTTCTCCTGTTGCAGAGCCTCCTCACAGTGCAGCTCATCCCCTGCAACAGAGCGTGTAAAGCAGTCTGTTCAACAAGTTCATGCAAAGAGCTAAACGTGAAACATAAAGACTCACACACAGTAGCATTAAAATTGACAGACAGAGATCTGAACACTGTGTTCCAAGTTTAATTACAGACCAAAGTTTTACTTTCTTGATCTAAAGAACTGAGAATCGCAGCATGGAGCAGGCTCAGTGTGGACTGACAGGAAGCAGACCTGAACCCAGAGCAGCTGGATTCTGGTCTGCACGTTTCAGAGCGCAGCAGCAGTTCTGAACTGTTTCAAAGTCAACTCAAAGACTCACAGGAAGTGAGCGGACCGATGTGGACTCTTCTGCTGTGAACTCTCTGATCAGACATAAAGACTGTTACGCATGTCGAGCCAAATGAAGACAAAAACAAGTTTATTCTCCAAGTTCTGCAGGGACAGATTCCTTCAATATTCTGATGGTGACAGTTTTAACATGAGTCGTAAGCTGTGTACACACCAAAAGTAAAAAAGAAAAATTCACATTGTTTGATTGCATGATTATCATCGCATGATCAGATCGCTAAGGTTGAATATTTTGGACTTGCACGAAGATGCAATGGACACGAAAATCACGTCCCTTGCATGTCAGTTTGTGGCCATCCTGTCGTGCTACAGGTCCATCGCGGCACCCAGTGTCATTTTCCATCATGCCATTGACTTTGTATGTAATTTCATCACATCACATATAAAATTCATTTTCGGTGCGTACACAGTTTTACAGGTCTGAGGCCTGGCACGGTTTGTGTTCTTCAACTGAATCTGAGCTGAAGAGTTAAAGTTTGATGCCATCAAAGTATTCAGCAAGAACAGCGTCAGTTCTTTGCACAGAACCATGAAGTCAGAGAGAGAACTCCTGAATCACATCGAGTTCAGTCCCACCACATGTCAGTTCTGCTTCCTTTGATCTAGATGGAGGTTCTGCTGTCTGCCTGAGGTTCTGCTCTACTTGAGTTACGGTTCTGTGGTGGTACAGCTGCTGGGGTTCCTCTGGTTCTTACTGATGTTTAAGATCAGTTTTTGATCGTTTCAGGTGCTGATGGTGCTACGTGAGGTTCTGTTGGTTCTGAACTGATGCTGTGATGGTTCTGGCTGATGAGGATCTGTGGGTTCCATGTTCTGACTAGCACTCTGTAGGTTCTGTACCTGCAGTGGTGGTGTTCTTCTGCTGTCTGTGGTTCTGCCACAGCTTCGCAGGGTTCCTCAGTTTCGGCAGTCTCCTCCTGTCTTCCTCTAGGTTCTTCTTGACTCCTCCTGCTGAACATTCAACACTAAAATAATCAGCATGTTCATGTTTTGCTCATACAATGAAATATTTAAAAAAAAACAAACAAACAAACAAAAACCCTCACTGGCAGGAAACAAAAAACACATTTAAGATGAGTAAAAGGCTTCAAATAAGGCCGGAAATATGGCCCGAAGAGAACAAACAAAATTTTATTTCATGACCCGAACTCGAACTTTTTGGAAACGTCTAGAAATGACAGAAAACAGAGCAAGACTGACAAAACACATAAAAGACAAAAGAGATTAACTTCTTCAGAAATGTTCTAAATGTTCAAGAATTGAAAATAAAGTCCTTCTTCATCTCGCGTCATTTCCCTCAGTCTGACGTATTGAAACCGATCTAAATACCGAACTATCAATAATTCATATCACACGGAACAGTGAACGAGTCACTTCATTATCAAATTCAACAACACGTGGAAAAGGGATAATTCAAACGTTCAAAACACCGATCGTTTTTGAAGGATGGTGTAAAAGCCTGCGTCATCCTTCAGAATAAAACACCGCAGATTAAACAAAAGTTTTTAACTAAAAACGACATCCAGCAGCTTCTTCCTACCTTTCATCTCGTCATCGGATTCTCTGACGGAGCAGCGCGGGGCAGCTGCGGAACTACACAGGAGGAGCTACCTGTCTCTCTCTCTCTGTCTCTCTGTCTCTCTCTCTCTCTCTCTCTCTCTCTCTCTCTGTGTGTGTGTGTGTGTGTGTGTGTTTGTCTGCCTGTCTCTGGGTGGAACAGCTGATAGCAACACTATTGAAACTG
The DNA here is from genome assembly GCA_029783665.1 of Naso thynnoides. Lineage (NCBI taxonomy): Eukaryota > Metazoa > Chordata > Actinopteri > Acanthuriformes > Acanthuridae > Naso > Naso thynnoides. The sequence goes on along the minus strand of JAQLOL010000010.1, from coordinate 25,438,734 downwards.
CAATGGGCTTAATTCCTAAGAAACACACCCACACACATTGATACAATTTCTTGTCTGATGATGACGATGATGAGGAGGAGGAGGAGCAAGAGGAGAAAGGACAAACAGGCAGAAAACCACTTTGTGTCTATTTTTTATTTTCATTATTTTGATTTTCTTCTTTATTTGTCTCATCGATCTCATCATTTGTTTTACTTTCGTGCATCATTGATATTACGTTGAACATTATATT
>JAQLOL010000010.1:25410832-25436286 GCA_029783665.1 Naso thynnoides | reverse complement strand
ACATTATAATGATTTGCATCATGACTCCATTACATTGTTCTGTTTTTATACTCTACATAGATCGTCATCATATGTTTGTTCTCCATGAGTTCCACGTATCCTGACACAAGGTGGTGAATCTTTGCGGAGAATCTCAGTACAACATTGAATATGAGACAGACAGCAGCCGCCCGGTGTTCGCATCAACCTGTTCATCCACCGTTTTAGAAAAATGTCCTCGAACTTTTCGACAGAGTCCAAAATAAAACAAGACGAGACAAGAATCAACAACAAACAAACAAAAACAAACATATTACTGTAGGATAACGTGAAAAGAGACGAGGTGCTGGTGGCCTTTTCTGGTATGTAGCGCCCCCCAGAGGACAACTGCTCACAATGCAGTCTGAAGGATCTGATGCATCTCTGTTATTTATATTTGACGACGACCACATGACATCATCATCATCATCATCATCATTATTTTCTGTAGCCTAAGTTTAATGAGGGTCACTGCTCAAATGAGTCTTTTGAGTGCATCTATCTATTTATCATCTATCTATACTACATCATCGTATGTGTGTGTGTGTGTGTGTGTGTGTGTGTGTGTGTAATCTGCATCATCACCATCACTCAGGATTTTTTGCAATAATCTTCTTCTCCGTCTTACCTTCGCTGCTCCTCTGATTCTTTGAGGACAGAAAGGAAACCCACATCGTGGCCATCAGAACACAGATCCTCTCCATGCAGAACCTCAGGACGGTCAAAGAACAACAAGATCCAGAATGACACGTCTACCGACTGAACAGCCCAGAGAGTGTCAAAGACTGCATCACAGGGTTTTACTTTCACTTTCTGTTTGAGCTTCATCTGCAGATGATTTCAGCCAATACCCTCCTCCTCCTCCTCCTCCTCCTCCTCATCTCCTTTCCTAACCTCACTGGAAAATTTAAAGAAAACCCACATTTTTTCCTCTCAGTGATGAGAATGACACCCTGTGTGTGTGTGTGTGTGTGTGTGTGTGTTAAGCGTGTGTGTGTGTGTGTGTGTGTGTGTGTGTGTGCGCATGTTTGTTTGATGTCACTCTGTACTATCATCCTCTTGTCTGTAACTCGATCGATCATCAGCTGTTAATATTTGAAGCAGCTGTGATCAATAATCGATGGAGGATCAGGTCAGAGGTCGTGGCTCAGGTGGCGAGGGGGCGGGGCTCCTGCTGTCGGAGGGGCGGAGAAAAATGTCTGAGCTCACCTGTCACACCAGCTGAAAAAGATGCAGAGCCATATGAGTGAAAAGAAGTTGCCTGTGAGGTTGTGTCCGACCAGGTCGCTGCCGTGCTCACTCTGATCGACCAGGCAGCTGACTGGCTGCTGGCGTGTGACATCATGTTGAGTTTGCATGTTGTTTTGAGAACTAGCAGCAGTTCACAGTGACGCATGCTCATCATACCGGTCACATGACCATGGACAAGACAATCTGTGTTTTTGCAGCAACGCCTGGTCAGATTAGTATACTGTAGTACAGTACATCATTTATTGTAAAATATTGTAGTACAGTGCAGTACATCATTTATTGAAGTAAACTGTAGTACAGTTAATGTGATAATTATATTAATGATTTGACCATTTCAATGAATAAAATCTCCTGACGACAATGAAGCAAACTGAAACGAGACGACAGTGAAACCAAATCACACAAGAGTCAAACCAGGACAACATGCAAAACCACACACACACACACACACACACACACACACACACAAACAGAGACACCTGAATTTGAATGGAAAGGACATAAACAGCAGTCTGCTGTCTGACTGACAAACATCACATCTCTGAGGACGAAAGTGTGACAAAATTGTTGTTTCCCACATCATCATCATCATCAGGTGAGTCAATTCTTCTTCTCCTCAGCACCTGAATGTTGTTTGAATGTTGAGTTTGCTGAAACTCAAAAACCTTTGGTTGCTTTCTAAACGTGTGACTACGCGTTGTATCGTTTGTGTGTGCTTGTGTGTGCGTGTGTGTCATAGTGTGTACTTCACTGTGTCCTTTGTTGCGATGGTGGCTGCTATATAAACAATAAATGAGCGTTGCTAGATAGATAGAACTAATAACAAGTAAGTTGTCATGGCAACAGGGCTGTCAGTCAGTTGTGATGGGTGAAGTGTGTTAAACCTTTCAGAATTTTCAAAGGTTTCTTGCTGATCTAATTTCACATTAGCTGTGTAACTGTACTGGGATTAATCCTGTAAGGAACCAAAAAGAGAAAATATCTTCAGAACCCAGAACCACTCTTTATTTTGAACCACTTTTTGAAATCAGGTCATCAAACCCTGAAACCCCTTAGAGAACTTCAAGGACCTCTCAAGAATGAAATCCTTCCAAACACTGCCGATAAAACTTTGATCCCCCTGAAACCTCTTTAGGGACTCTACAAGATTTCTCCAGTACACTCGAGCCATTTTGATGTTAGCCAAATGCTCTGTGAAGAACCATGGAACCTTTGAGAGACTGAGAAAATCTGCCACAGGGGCTGAAAAAATCTCAAAACCATCGTAACGTTTCATTGTAACCATGTCAAAACCCTCAGTGCTCTACCAAGATCCAGAGGGAACCTGAGGAGAACCCTCAGGTTTTCTCATTAGCACAGTTACGTTCAGGAACATTACCGATAGCGTTACAGACTGGTAGGTTTAATGCCACTCTGGAGGAGGACAGAGTTTGTTTACTATATGATTTAGGTGAGATTGAAAATGAGATTCATTTTTTTGTTTCTCGTTCCATCTATTATGGTTTCGGGAGTGTACTTTTCAGTAAGATGTCCTCTATCATTGCTGATTTCTTCTGGTTGGATGATTATGAAAAACTGGAGTTATGCTCGAGAAGTGGAACCTATTTTGTAGCGGCTTTTATTTGTAAAGCCTGGGAAAAACAACAAAATATAATGTTTAAGATGGAGCAGAAAAAGGGCAATGCAACTTTGTAATGTTTTGTAAATGTTTTGTGTCTTATAAACCCATGTGGGTTGGGCACTTTAGTGCATGACATGTAAATAAACTCAAATCAATCAATCAATCAATCAATCAATCATTAGGATTTCATGCTTTGTTAAATGAGGTTTATTTCATCTTTGTGTTCTTATAATCATCTCTCTTCATTTTTTCTCACTTCAGTTTCCTGTCTCCTGCACTCTGATTGGCTGAGATGACTGAGGCGATGAACACCTGTGACTCCGTCGTTGGAGCTTCTGGAGAGAAGGCGTTGGCTTTACAGGTGAGACTCACACACAGATTAACTGGGATGTCAGCTGTTAGATTTTGGGTGGACTGTCCCTTAAAAAAAAGGCAAACTGTCCATCAAAAGTGTGGCAGCAGTCAAGACAACCAGAAGTCTCACTGAGCTCCCTGATTGGTCCCTTTCCTTTTCCAGGAATTTACAGACACTGTCGAGCGTTTTCCAAAAATTTCCAGGCGTCTCCCGTCCATCGTGGTGGAGCCAACAGAGGGAGGAGAGGTGGAGAGTGGAGAGCTTCGCTGGCCACCTGATGGTGTCAACAGTGATGTCAGAGAGGGCATTTCCCAGGTGACAGGTGAGGCCAAAGGAATATTCATCATTACACCTACTGCCACTTTTGTTACTGATCAGTAATAATAAGTGTGTGTGGATTCTTGAAGTGGACTGAAATCAACTGGTGCTTTTCGCCCAGGTTCAGGTGTATCTGTGGAGAAGGCGGAAACAGTGAAGCAAGAGATTGGTGGATTTTAAAAACTCTGACTGACAGGGCTTTTTTACTCTCAGTCGATCAATGTGAAGGTCGTGAGAAAAGGACAGTTGAGGCCGACTCACATGTAGCCCCACCTCCAATCCAGGGAGGCGGAGTCACATCAGGAGCAACTGAGTGAAATAAAGACGAGATGATTAAATAAATTTCAGCCTCACAGGATTCAATGTCATACAGTCATACGCAAACAAATTCTAAGAAGAAATACAAAAAATAAATAAACCTGATGGACACTTCAGTGAAGCGACTGATGGTCTGAACTATAACTTGTCTCATCTGCTTTTATTAAATGTGTCATTTGTATGAATGTTATAAATCAGAATGAAGCTGTTGGAAAATAGTTTTTTCAGTTTTTGTTGTAAAAAGCTCCTGTCAGCTTAATGCAAAAATAAGTATTCCTTCAAAAAGTTTTTTTTAAACTCTATATGAATCAAGTAGTGTTTGAAAACAGTGATAAAAAGAAAACATACTTAATATAATACAAGAGTGTTGTAGATAGACGCTTACAAACAATATGATGTAAAACAAATTGAACCATCTTAAGTAAAAGTAGTAATACTCTGAGTAAAAATACTGTTATAGGTAAAAGGACTGCATTTAAAATTCTACCAAGGAAAATGGACTCCTTGAACAAAACAGCTCTTTTCAGAGCAATATTTGATGTGATGCAGACACACACACACACACACACAGTCTGTGTCTCTCTCTGTTTGCTGTGTAAGCAGTCAAAATGGTGCTCTGTGTATTTATCTGGTTCCACCTGCACAGCTTCTCTCCTCAGACTCTGCTGTGTTCACCTGCAGACTCAAACTCACCTGCTGACTGGACACACACTGCCCCCTGCTGGATCTACTGCACATGACAACAAACTCTGTAACTTGGTGTCGATCAGCAGTAACTGACCCATGAGTGTAAAATGATCTAAATCATCTTTTCTTCTCTCTTGTTTTTCTTTAAAACACAATTTGTAAATATAAACATTTTCTCTTGTCTTTGTCAGAGGACTAACTTGCTTAAACCTATCTGCTCCTTGGGGAGCACAGGTCAGCTGGTTTGGTGTTTAGCAATTGTCACCACCTGCTGGCAGAACATAAACCTGTTATATGAAGTGGAGGGGAGACGTGTCATAGACCTGGAAAATAATTGCTCTTTAAACATTTGATGATGTGCATTACTCTGACGGTATGTTGGTTGGAGTGTGAACATGACATGTGGTCATAAAAAACATTCAGAACACCAGTTATCAATGTTTCATGGCTGACATAAAGAATAATACATGCTATCAACACCTTTTTTTTAACCTTCTTGTGTTTGTTTTTGTGTCATTGTGAGTCTTTGTGATCTCACGTGAATAACTGTAAGAGTGAAATTTCCCTGGTGGATTAAATAAGTAACATCTGTTTATGAAGACTGATCCTCTAACACTTGAGTTTCCTCCAGACTCAAAACAGTATTTTTGGTGATTTTAAAGCTTCACTTCCAAAAAATCTGCCACAGGATTGGTCACCGCTGTTGTCAGACTATTGAACAGAACAGACTTTATCAGTCGGCTGAGTTAGCAAAATAAATGTAAAACTATGTCCCATGAAACCAGTTTATTACAAATGACAGGGCGATACAAAGAAATCCTGTTGATGATGAATACATGAGAGCCCAGATGAGTGTAAAACATTTCAACCCAACACATTAATGCTGGAGGTTGTTCTCCATTAGAAAGACGATTGTGTGATTGAAGCATAAAAAAGGTTTGATAAACAGGGACATTCAGTGGAAACATGGACGAGCCGTCAGAGTCACATGCACTGCAACAAATGAAAAACACAAAATGCAAGAAGCCTAAATGACCAATCACCTGTTGCAGCAGCACTTACATTATCAGAGCAAAGGCCAATCAGGTTTGCTTTGTGGGCAGGTGATGAATTGATACATTCTCAACAGCTAAAGAGCACGAAAACCCCAATACTGTCAAAATAAAACCCAAAGAATCTTAGCTCCGCCCGTTTTCACAAGGCGTTGGTCAAATGAAAAAGTGCACATGTGGTGAACTCGCCTCAAATTCTCACCTGCATCAAGCTACAGGAAACATGCACCTTACAAAATAAAAGTCTAAAATATCCGGTGTCTTTAGCCAAACAGCAACACTTCTCGTTTTCTGAACAGTCGCACCTTCAGTTTCGTTTGTAGGTGTCCAGAGCAGAGATCCACAGAGCAGAACATTGTCAACTTAGCTTAGCACAAAGACTAGCAGGGGAAATTCTTTAGCCTAGCTCCATCAAGACAGAAAAGCTCCAATGTAAAAAGAGACGTGCGGACTTTGCAGGACTGCCATAGAGTCAGAGTTGTGAAGTTAACTGCTGTAAATAACGTCAGACGTCTTTTTAATAGACTTCCTAACTGTGACTCACATTTTAGCAACTAAGCATAGTCAGCCAATAAGCTAACTTAAAGCCTAATGGGATATGAAAGAATAATATAAGTATCAGACCATATTAAAATTAACATAAATTAGCATCATAAATGAGCAGTCGCTGACTAAGGTTAACACCGGATTCTTTGATAGATGGGTGGCTAGCATGTTAGCTAACAGGAGCCGATATCAGACAGGCTTGTGCTATAGGTGAATTTTTTCTCTTTGGTGGAAATAGGCTAACAGTTTTTTTTTGTTTGTTTCCAGTCTTTGTGGTAAGCTAGGCTAACAACTTCCTGGAAGCATCTCTATTCTGGACAAGCAGCCATAAATCCATCTAAAACATCTGTCTTTGAAGAAGACAGCTAACATCTGGAGAGCGCTCTCCACGCTGCTTCAACATGTGAAGGAAGAAAAACACAAAGTTCAGTGACGAGACACACACACACGCGCGCACACACGCAGACACGCACATACATAGTCTGCACAGGTACTTCACCTCTTCAGCGGCCCTTTGCTGAGCAAGTTAAATTTGTAAAAACTTTATTCATACAGCATGTGATGGAATATAAATGCGAGCGTGGTGACAGAGGAAGGTTAAAACAATCTAACAAGTGTTTTTGCGAGTGGCAATCTTTCCTAGCTTTGCCCCTGCTCCTTCATCTCATAGTTATCTCCAGAGAGTTTGCTTTGTTGTCATGGAGACGGTTCAGGGGTCACATTGTGTCGAGGTGCTAACCTGTGTCTCTGTTCACACCTGTGTTCGGATGTGAACAGCCTTTCAGGACTGTCACGGGGATTGAAGGCTCTGGAAAAAAGAGAGTAAGTAGAATTTCTCAAATTCAGATCAGTCTGCTGTAAAGGTTCGGTAGCTCCTGCAGTTTCACATGTCAACACTAGCAGTCATGTTTGAAGTCTGAGAGAAGTTCATTAAGGCTCATTTAATGATTTTTACCGGCTTGGAGGAACAGCAAGTGACAAACTGTGATAACAAAGGACAGATGCACGTTAGACTTTTACAGTTTGTGATTAGAAAAACTGCACATTTCTCTGACTTGGCATCTCACAGTTAAAGGGTCCTCATCTTCTCTCAAAATAATGAGGAAACCTCCTCATGATTTCAACCTCTTTATCTTGTGAATCTGAGATGCGAAGTCTCAACGAAGAGAAAACACCCCTGGTTTTCTTTTCTGTAATCAATGCCATCCATCTGTTTATTAAGCAAATTTGTTTCAGGCCTAAAGTTATCTTCTGTTTCTGCCTTTAAAACTCGTGAAAACAAACCAAATTTGTGTGCTGAGAGAGCTCGAGTGAGCGATGTCAGGCTACAGACAGACTATCAACATGTCACACAAAACAGGAACCTTCATTATCTGATCAGGAAGCGAGCAGAATGGCCTGTTTCATTCTTTGAGACTCGGGGGGGTGTCTAAGAACGTCTCATGTTAAATTGGCTGTTACACTCGGCAGACTCGTTTGAGGTCAGCAGACGTTTCACAGACATTCAGCACTCACAACATTCACTGACCGAACCTGAAGCAGTTATACAGTAATCACAATCACAGCGAGATGGCAACAGAACATTCAAATAAATAAAGCTTTACATCTTTTGACTTCTACAGACAGCTGTTTCCTGTCTGTGAGGCCAAGCATGGAGGCAGGAATCACTCTTTTTAATTACATCAGAAAAACAAAGACCACAATCTATCATCTGTTCAAACGCAACAACAGATAATCAAAGCACAATTTATCAATATACGTTTGTACATCATCCACGTACTACTGCGGAGCGAGCAGCTGCTTCTTTTTGTAGCTTTGTCTAAATTCTGTTCAGCTTGTGCGAAGTAGAAGCGGTTCTACACAGTTACATTGTTTCACTCAAAATGCATTTTGTCTCACTGACTGATGTGTTTGGACAGTTTCACTGCATCCACATCACCAGCAGTTTTCTACAGACAAACATCAGCTGCTGTCGCTGCACTTCTTCATTTTTCAGACACACTCAAACGACTGAATGTTCCCGCAGACGAGTGGCGTCAGCAGCTGCAGCTTGTCTCCGTGTCTCCTGTCAGGGGTCAGCTAATAAAGGATGTGATCGAAGAAGTACACTAGGAGAGATTCAGACCATGACTGCTGTGTCCCAATTCCTTATGACACATTCCACTGCACACACAGCAGACAGACCAAAATGTGCTGCTGGTGAACTATTGTCCCACAATGATGAAGCTTTGCTACAGCATTCAGCTTCAGTTGACTTTTACAGTCAGATTTAGGATCAGTGTCCAAAAACCAGCTGTGCTGACAGCACTGACCTTTGACAGAACAAAGTGCCAAAGAGTCCAAGAAGGAAGACGATACCATATCTGCTCAGTGGCACCGTGCACTTTGATAAAGCATCTCTGCACTTTGTCTTAAAAAGCTGTTTGCACTGCCACAGTCCAGCACACTGAGCTCTGCTATGATTTCAGGTGGAGGGGACACATTGTGGCAACTCCGTGTTGGTTCTGTGGGACCAGGCCCTCCAAAAATACACCTGAAACCTGGTATTGCTGGTCCAGGCAAGGTCACTTCCACCCAAAGACTCCTTAAAAACTGCTGTCAGACTGACCCACAGAGGAAAGTCAGTAGCAAACCTGACCCTGAGTGGAACGTAACAGATGCACATTTTTATCCACTTTTGTTGGCTGACACTTATGTTAACTATATTAAGGTTACTTCACTAGCCACATTAGGCCGACAACAAACAGCACAAACACTCACTGGCCCTGTTCCCACTTGGTTTTACAAGGCGTTCTGAGTGATCCAATCACAAGCGGACAGCTCTAAGCACTTGTGTTCCCACCTCGCATCAACATGCCTCTTTAGTTGCGTCTCCAGTGACCACCTGTGATTGGATCTCACTCCCCCGCTCTCTATGCAAATAAACACAGACATAATTTCCGCTTTAAAAGACCAACTGCATTGTTTTTTACTGCGGGAGGCGGCAATGCACTAGACTGCACCTAGTTGACCCGAAAACGGAAGAATAAGAACGGTCTTCAGGCCTGCAGGTAATTAAATGCAGATGTCCTGTTGAGTAGGCGGTCCTCCAATGTGGCCCAGGACGGACTGCTGTTACCACTGCTAAAAGAATGTGGCTACATGTGGCTCAGACCACCTCCAAATGTGGTTTGAGTGATCCAATCTCAAATGTATCCTCAATGCATCTTGGGTGCATTCCCACCTGTATTTAAGGCGGCCCATTTGTGATTGGATCACTCAGAACGCATTTTAAAACCAGGTGGGAACAGGGTCACTGTTTCACTGAGCTTCAAGGACGAAGTTAGCAACAAGCCACTGATAACATGTTTCTGTCCTACACTCTAGACTGACGGAGCTCTCACAGCTGCAAACGTCAGAACAGCTCTTCAATGACTGGAGAGAGAACCACAGAGATGTCATCAAACTGAAACAAAACATTTCGGTAAAAACGTTTCACTTCTCTTTGTGACATTTTATCAGCAAATGTTGGTGCTATCCATGATGTGTGTGGAGCAGCAGGTCTCAGAAACTGTTGGGCACTAAAGAGGTCGTGTCACACTGACGAATTTGACCAGACTGTTGCTGACTCAAAGTTTTGGACTGTGTTTAATTTAAACTATTTTCTTGTGTGGCTGCTTTTGACCCAACAAAATTTAACATTTGAGACCTTCGGCATCTTTTGTTTCTAGAAAAAACATTTTTACGAAAAGCAGGTGTATGTTTCTTAAAGTAGACTGTTGGGAAAGGTATTATGTTCCTTTTGCGGCAAGTCTTCAATGATGCCCAGCACTGTACTGCCCCTCAAAGAGTTCTTGTCTGGTTGACGTCCACTGGTGCTGATGATTTGTTGTTTCTACAAAACAGTAAACTAATTTCTTGTCTCCTAACTGATAAACGGTACTATGACACTACTGTAGTACATACTGTTCACGATTAGTTTGTCAGTGGAATTGGGACACAGCATAAATGCGCACTTAACTATGGGACACGAAAGACCAAAGACGTAACAAGGTGTGTCCTTCGAATACAGGCCAATAAAAACTGAATTTCTCTTTAGATTCAAATTTAAAATGCAGACTCTGAATGAGGCTGGCCCCTCACACAGGACAAGGTTTATTGATCTTTTGCAGAAGCATCCTAAATACCAAAGCAACAACGGCACCATCATGATGGATGACTGCTGATGAGTTGGAGGCAGACTAGAAGTCCATTTTTACAAAAGCATTCTGATTAAACTATGCCAGCAGTGTCACCTCTTCTTAAAACACATTTGTTCATTATTGGTTTCTTTCAAATTTCAAGCTGCCAACCACACAGCAAAGGTTCAGCTGCATCACCGACACGGCAGCCAAGCTACTCTAGAATGTTTCTGCAAAAGAAGACGCCTGCGTGGAATCTATAGCCAGTAATCACCGGGCTCAGACCGATCACCAGACACAGGCGGACAGGCTGCAGGTGCTGTGGATACACAGTTACTATCCAGTGGTGCTACAGTGGCCTGCTCAGGCCATGTAATGGGCCCCATTGGGTCCACGAGGTGTTCTTTTGGTGCTTTCATTGGCGTTGGAGGTCGGGGGGGGCGCACGGGTTTTGGCAGCAGGTTTCTTCTCTCTGGAGGATGGTCGAGTCTGACTGAGAGACGATGTCCCAACCGCTGCAGCCTGGAGACTCCCCCCGGGCTCCACGATAGTATTTATAACTACAGCAGGAACAAAAAGACATTAATATTCTCAACTGGTCAAATTTAACTTACTTACAGCAACAGACACCAGTGACAAAAAAAGGAACAGCTCAGAAACTCCAATATTGAGTGAGTCTAGGATATTTAGCCAAGCTTGGCACAAAGAGGGAAGCAGAGAGGAGAAAAAGTGTGCTTGTACCTTCAAGCTGTCTCTGGACTCTTCGCAGCTCTTTCAAAATGGAGGTAATTTCCTGTAACATGACAGAGAAACAAAAAAAAAGTTCCAGCAGCGCTCACATCAGATCCTCAGTGTTATCTCTAATCAAAAGCTTGCACAAGAACCTTGTTGGAGGTTTTCAAGATGGGGACTTCGTTTTCAGCGTTGATCTTTGCCTCAATTTCCTCCCAGACCTCCGCCTTGTTCTGGAACAGAACTCTGAAAATGGACAAACACACATGAAGGGTAATACAACCACCAAATAAAACCACAGCACTCAGCCTCAAGCATCCAAAAAACTGTACCAATGCAACAACAACTCCCGGTGTAAGTACCCAAAGCTTAAATGGACCCTTTTCCAGAGCTGAACCGCCAAACACATCCTGAGCTCCCCTTAAATCCTGGACCTTATCCTTCACTTATTTCAAATGTAGACACAACTCTGTCTTTTGTATTGACAACAATAGTGACAAATGTTCTGTACAGCAATCCAACAACATTGAATGTTGGTGTTCAGGTCCAGGTTCAGGTTTGTCAGAAGACCCTTTAAACCTCAGAGCTCCAGTATCATCCCTTTTCCACCAAAAAGAACCTGGTGCTGGTTCGGTGCTGGTGCTAATGCCAGTACTTAGTTGGTTCAACTCTCACACCTCCTAAGGACCTGTTTGCTTTTCCATTGGCAAGGAGTCAAGTCAAAGCCATGCCATTATGTCACTGTATAACGTCAGTACGTTGCTGTATACATCTCCATTTACCCTGCAACACTTGCGCCATACGGAAGCACAACAACAAAGATGGATGCTCCCTCTAACTTATTTTGGACTTCAGAGGATGACCACAGTGCCAGGGAGCACTGGGTCTCCTCCTCAGACCACTGCTGCTTAGATTTAGCATCCATAGTTACTGCAAGTGTATCTCACGTACAGATAAAACTCATTTGGCTGTTGTTTTAAAAATGGTGGTTCAGTGTTTACGCTGGTCTTGTTGGTTACAATAACCTCGTCCCCAGCCCTTGACGTAATCGGTTCTTGGCTCTAGACCAGCAAAGAGTTGGTGCTTAGGAAAAGGAAAGAACTGGTGCTGAGACAAGCTCTGGTTCCGAACCAGCCCTGGAACCAGCTCAGTGGAAAAGGGGTACGTGTGAACTACTCACTTCATTTTTTCTGCCAGCTGCTCTGTGTTCTCCCGGATGGCCTGAGACAGCTGAGACACTGGATTCAGCATCAGGTTGTCCAGAATCACCTGAAAGAGTTTATTGAGACACAGAGAAGAATTAGACAAACATCAGCATCAACACTAACATGAACATCAGTTTACATCCTGATTTCCCAGCACACCAAAACTAACTGTAGCTGCTGCAGTCTCTTTTACTTTGTGTCAATGTTGAGTTTAGTGTACGTTCACACTGCACACTCGCTTTTTTTGAGTGTTTCATCTCTTTTATCTTGTTAAGGCATGGCCTCAATATCATTGGTCCAAAAGAAAATATCTCAACAACTACGGGTCCAATTTATTAAAACTTTACCGGCCCTTTAGATTTTCATGACTCAAGTATCTTCACTCCGAGCCATCCCAAGGGCCCACTTTGCATTTGAGGGCCCAACTGGTGGTAAGAAATTCGATTACATAAGTGGCATAAGTCAGGCCAGGCTTGCATGGCACAGAGTTCATCTGTATCTCTTTACAAAATAGGCAGACTTGGTCTCTTGGTAATGTTGCGAATACGTGCTGGTGAATTCTGTAAAAAATGGTAAGAGGCTAGTCGGAAATTTGACGGGATAATAAGTTATCCCAAAGTCGTCCATGGTTTTATAACTGCTTCATAACATACATGTAATGTTGTTCTTATTACACTTGTGAAAGCAACTATGCTGTTGCTACAGGAAGGAAAATCCCACCAATCACAATATCCCAAGCCCAGAAGATGGAGTGAATCTTTTCATGATGCCCCCTGTCATTCATAGTATGGAGACGATATGAGGAGCAACCCTCATGCCTGTCTTTTAACTCTTAGTCGTGGCCATGCAGGTCAAAGGATGAGGTCAGCGAGCAGTGCAAGTGTTTGCTGTGTTTAACTGGATGGTCGAATCGTTCTGACGTCATATTTCAAATAGCAGTCCTCGTCTGTGTTTGATACTCCGTTTTCACCCCTGTTGCACCCTGTGCTTGAGTTCACATAAACTCTACTGGAGACAATTTTTCTCGTGGACCTGGGCATGAACCAACAGTGATGCTGTTTCCACCTTCACATATCTTTGAACTTTGGTTTCACATCCTTAAAATCGAAATCTAGTGACTTTTATTCAGATTTTGTCAGAAGTTTTCAGTGGTCTAGGCGTTAAGGATATTTTCTGTGGTAAATGATGATTTGTATTTGTGGAAATAATTTCCAATGTTAATCAACACTGTGATCTACTGAAAGTAATCAGTGAGAACAGGCCTCCGGCCTCCATACATATTGTAACGATCCAAATTTAAGAGGGAAACTGTTCACACTGACTGACACCACAGTGTGCACGTTTAAAAGTAGGACTGATATGGACACACTGAGCTGCAGTGTGAACGTAGCCTCAGTGGAATTAGACAGTGACCTCTTCACGGTTCCACGGACGGCGCTGCTTTGAAACGGACTCCGGCTCATTCATGTTTGCGTCCAGGCCCGAGACTGGAGAAGAACCTGGAGGAACCTTCTGGTAGTTTAAACTGGCCTCAGGGATATGTTGGACCAGCTGGAAAGAGAGTAGAGGGAGTCTGGCTCCGGTGATCCAACCACTAAAAGTTTGTCATCAAACCAATGAGCAGCCACTGATGGCTGTGCTCCGTGAACGCATGCACCAAGTCAACATGCAGCTGCGATGGTGGAGGGCAACAGTATATGCAGTGAATTTTAGTACTGCTGGGATACAGCATGTTATCAACAACAGGGAGACGGAGGAGTGCAGGAGGTCACCAGCTACAGCTCCTTCAACTGATCAGTTGAACCAGTAAATCCAGTTTGTTACAGGTGCAGGGAAATGACATTCATTAATGGCAAAGTTTACTGCGCGAGCACAAAACAGAGAAGAGCAGGAAAAAGAGACAGGGACAGATTTGAGAGACCCTCAGTAGTTCAATGCAAATCTGAGGAAATAAGGGCAGCTGTCATTTGTTCATTTCCGAACCTCAACCAAGTAATTTTTTTTTGCCTTAGCCAAATTAACCCGTGTCTTAAAACTGAAAGTAATGTCATTCCAGTCCAAAAATAAAAGAATCAAACTCAAATCTCCTGCTGAAAGTCCAGTATTTGATCCACCACAGTCTGCCACTGTCTATACCTCGTGACCTGCCAACAGGTTTTACAGGACAAGGTCAGAGAACAGAGCGTGGCTGGCTGTGGGATTGTTGATGGTGTTTGTCACAATAGATTTAGGTCAGCTTGTACAGAGGGAGTGGGTTTGAGTTATAAGTAGTAGGTTTAGGTTGGTTAGAGTTTTGTTTGGTAGAGCCAGCAGATGTTGTGTCAGGTACAGTGCCATACACTGCGTTTGGGTTGGGAAGGGACAGTTTGCCTGGATACATTAAGGAAGGCTTGGGTGGGGCAGACAATTGTCTGACCAGGATATGTTCTCTCTTGTTTGTCTCTTCAACACTCAGTCATGTAGACAGATTGTATCTTAAATTTGTTTTGTGCTCAGCAGTTCTGTCATTAATAGCTTTTCATAAAAATTCAAAAAATACAAAATACAAAAAAAAGTACTAATCTTAATCAGAAAAATGACATTTGCTTTAGAACAATCCAACACAGGTGAAAGGGGAGTGTTAGGATCGGTGATGGGAGGGGCAGGATGATAGAGGAAGGGAACCAACCACAGGAAAGGAAGAGTGATCAGAGTTAGACACCTGAGATGGTCGAACCCCATGTAAGTATGGATAAGATGGCCACTGTACAGCAGAACAGAGAAATGAACTGTGAGAATCCAAAGCATGAGGAAGCTCCTGTCATTCAACCTGCAACCTGAATCTCAACTGCAGGAAACCCAACTTTGACCTGTTCCTCATGGCACACACAACTTTGAAACAAACCGGTTTATAAAATGACAATTGTTTCTAATTTAAACTGGGAATACACTGGAAGAACTTCCAGATTCTTCTAGGCTGCGCACCATCATCTGTGTTTAGACCTCTGATATGATCAGCTCAACGGCTCAGACAGATTTCTCCAAATACAGATCCTAAAAAAATTAACATAAGTGAAGATCTGAATACCAAAATCTCACACGATACAAGAAAACACCGACCAGACAGTTCAGCGTGTCCACCATCTTTCAAACTACTGACTAAGCCAAGGTTGTGAATCTTGTGTGTTCCCAGTTTTGGAAACTGTGGTTTGTGTGATGGTAATAGGAAATGTTTTGCAGCATTGCCCACCTCCTCCCTGGCAGAGATGGTGGAGGCCGGCGTGTTGGGCAGCGAGCTGGGTGAGGTGGTGGTGCCCATGCCTGAGCTCGGCGAGTCTCCATCCCCAGCAACATCATGAATTTCCTTTGCAAGGATGGCCAGGTCTTTGGCCAGGTCCTGACTGAGCCTGTAGTGGAGACACAAACAAGACGTCAACGTAAAAGTACCATCAAAAGTGGATATTTGTCAAAAAAGTGTGGATAATTAATTGCTGCTTACTTTGCAATCTCAGCACTGTGCGTGGACCAGTTCTGGTAGGGATCTACCTCATTCTGATCCTCGTCCTCCTCTGTCTCCAGAGAGACAGACTTGGATCGGGTGGCAGCCATTCGGTGACCTCGTGGCATTTGGCCGGATGTGGAGGGATGGGAGGAGCGTTTGGCTTTTGGAGTCCCAGCATTCATCTTGTATTCTTCCTCAGAGGATGAAGAGTAGTCTGAGCCTTTCTGTCTGCGACGGGAAGCTGCAAATATTTTAATTTAGATTTATTCATAAAGAATCATAAGAACACTCAGCACAATACGAGGCATCAGAGCTGCTGTTCTGCTGATTTGCTAAGTGGTGACTGTCAGCTGTTCCATGGATCAATTTAGCCCTGATTGGCTCTGGTTGAATCGCCAGAACAAACAATGGAACAATGAAAAACAACTTCAGGAGAAGCCAACTACAATGTCCAGAAAGCATTGCTACATGAAACATCCAATCAGAGGGCTTCAGACCCTTCATGTAGAGTAAGAAGTTGATCTTTGTGAAGCTTTGATTTTTGAAGAAATCAGTGGCTACATTAAATTTCTATTCTTCATGTGACACAACATTGATGTCACAGATCTGGATTGAGGCACCTCCATAGCAATGGCTGTTTTAATCCTAATTCTCAATAGGACTGTGAAGATGTGTTTCCACGGTAACAGCAACAGGCCTCAGCCACTCATTAACGCTATAGCACCAGCGATGGAAGTGTGATGTGCTTCACAATGACAGGGCTGTTTTCGCCACAGAACACTCAGATACAAAGTGTCTTTGTTCTTGTTTTGTTTTTGAGTTTTTCTACAATTTTTTCATGTTGTGATCAAATTAAAACTGACCAATCTGTGAAAGTTTTCAAAGGTGTTAGCAGAGAATCAGGGATGATGGGGTAAGAGCCCATGATTGGCCAAACAGAACAAACCACCTGCAATCCATGGGAGCTGGAAACCGGACTAAGCAACAGCAAAATAAAACTTGATTCCTAATGCTCGATCATCAAAGACTACAATGGACAGATGTCAAGGAGGTCATGGGTCAAGACTTTGATATCCTCACAATAAGACAGTCCACTAACAACATATTTAAAACAGACAAGAGGTAAAACATTTTGCAAAGATAATGTATGGCAAAGAAGAGTATTTTGGTTAAGACTTTTAAAACACAAATGTAGCCAGGACTCACCTGTGCTGGTGTACTTGGTTCCACTGGACCGGGTATGGGTCAGTGGTTGCTTCCCCACAGCTCCACTTGCTTTACTAGCTGCCTGGCGTGCGTCGCCCACGGATGTCTTCCTGGTGGTTACAACAGACTCAGAGTTGCGATTAGAGAAACCGGCACGACCCGTGGAGGATGTCTCATTGTCACTGGGAGTTGTGAAAGAGCCAGTTCTCTTTCTGGGCATTGCCAATATGTCTAGCCTGGACAGCTTCTTCCCCTCTGCAGATACTTTGGACGATGCAGTGATCTGGTCAGAATTCTGGGAGCCGCGATCAGTCTCAGCACCTTCATTATCAGAAGCTTCACCCAGCCGTGCTCGACGAAGCATGGATGCTCGGGTTGGCCGAGGTGCTGATAGGCTGTTGGAACGTGTCAAAACCTGCTGAGCTGCTGTCTTGGGCGTCTTTCCATTGTCTTCTTTCTGAAGAGGGGCAATAAGTTTTTTGCTACGACTGGATGGACGGGAAGTTTCGTGGTCGGATGATGTTGTTTCGGTCCAGTGTGGACCAGAACCCTGCTGACCCTCTGACAGATCCAGAGATCCACGATTTCCTGCACTGCGGCGCATCTGGAAGCGTTTTGCTGCCTCTGACTTGCTTGATGCATCTGTTGTCACCTGGTTTCTGCGTTTCTCAGAAAGCCTTTCACGGGCAGTGAGTTGCCGTCCCTTCTCTTGGATGGACGGGCTGGAAGACGACTTCTCCTTCTGAAGGCTACTGATGTTGGGACGCTTTTTAGAAGCAGAGCTGACTGGAGCATTTTTGTTACTCACCTGACTTACGGTACTTGCTGTGTCCACATCAGACTCACCAGAAAGGGAGTCGTCCATTTGCGTAGAGGAGCCTCCTTTCTTTGAACTACGACCAGAGCCAGACGAGGGGAACTTGGTGTCCAGAGAAGACAATGTTCCCTCTGTCTCTTGAAGGAAAGATTGGGTGTCCTGGATGTTCTCCCTCCTCAGCTCCATATCTCTGATAGACGGGTGGCTGGAAATATGGGGAAGTTTCTTGATCTGGGTGGTGTCGCTGGGCTGGTCTTTGGTGAAGCTCTCCTGCCGGACGATGGATGATATGTAGCTGTCTTTAGTAGGGACAGAATCCTTGTCCTGCATTTGGAGGTTTGGAGCTGAGCTGTTAGGTTTAACACCCGTCCTCCGAGGTTCGTGCCCACTCAGGTGTCTGATCAGGACGGTGGTGGGGGGAGTTTTTGCTGGGAGGTCACGTATCCTCTCAGACAGTACCGGGCTTCGGGCCTGGTCAGGTTTGCCAGGACTGTCTTCAGAACCAATGTAGAAGGAGGTGGATTTTGTGGAGGGAGACACTTTCTCGGAACACTTGTACTCAGGACCAGCGCCCCCTGGTGACACAGGTCCAGCCTTGGCTTGACTTTTCCTTGTTTTGTCCAGAACAGGTATGTCGTCTGAGCGACTGGCGTCACTTAGACTATCTGGGTCCACATCATCCTGAACAGACAGGCACTGGGAAGAGTCCTGTGGGCGGGGAGGACCAGTTAATGTGTCCAAGTGTTCCTGGCCATGGTGAGGTTCATGGCGAATCAGGATAGATGGGGGAAAACTATCCAGCTTCTCTGGGGGCACCTGGGGCAACAGCCTTCTTGTCCTGGAGCTGTGGCTGGACTCTGACTCAGAGTTATCATAGCTGTAATTTCCCATCGACCGGCTCATGAAGTGCAAATCTACAAAAATAATTCAAAATATCTCAGTTGTTGCACTTATGTCTCACCCTTCATTTGTATCATATTTTCTAAAATAGATGTTTCAAGGCCCAGTCCTCAACTGATGTGCTCAAAACATGACATCATTAGTCTACGCGAACTGTTTTCTACTCACCAACAGGTATCATTCAAAACTTTCCCGGTGAGAAACAGAATTTGTTGAGAATGATAACGTGCTGCTTTGTAAGGAAATGTGTCATCATGTGTGATCAGATGTTGTAATCCAGGTCACAGTTTCGGATAAAGATTGTAAGAAAATTCAAGGAGGAACCGGCATCTGGTTTGAAAACCACATCTGGTTACACTTTATTCAGATAGTCTGCTGACAGATTTATATTTTGTAGTATTTGTAACATTTGAACTTTTTTTTTCTTTTTTTGTAACATTTTTTAATGACCACTGGCTCATGGTCAGTTGTTTAACCTGAGGCAAGTGACTGACCATGATGCAGTGGTCATTAAAATGTAGGTGGTGAACCAAGTTTCCTCTTTTAAATACTAAGGTGTGCACACAGACAGTATTCTTAGCTGAAAAGCACACTGATAAGGCCCATGTAAAAGACTGCAGCAGAGGCTAGAAAATATAATCACATATGGCATAACAGCATGATTTGTAACCTGTCAGTGCATCTGAAAAACTGTTTTACCAGCATCCACAAGACTGCAATTAAAATAGAAGACAGAAAAAATGAGCCTATACAGAGCCTCTATGAGAAGGCTGTCCTCAAACCAGCCACAAAAATCAAAAAAACAACCTCTGTTTCCTGAAAATGATGTGCAGCCTTCAGAGAGACGACTCAAATCAAATTACCTGAAGTTATCGTTTGTACCAACTTCTATCAACCTGTTGAACTCTCAAACATAATGTTGCAGGGACAAAGTTTGTTCTATGCACAAGCACTTGTTTTATATCCCGTATGTCTCTTTTTGTTGAGATACATTATGGTTGTTAATTGTATGTTT
The DNA here is from genome assembly GCA_029783665.1 of Naso thynnoides. Lineage (NCBI taxonomy): Eukaryota > Metazoa > Chordata > Actinopteri > Acanthuriformes > Acanthuridae > Naso > Naso thynnoides. The sequence continues at coordinate 25,416,604 of JAQLOL010000010.1, read as the reverse complement.
TTGATGTGTTTTTTTTTTTTTTTTAATGGGTGTGTTTTTTGTATTTTGTGTAATGCAACAGACTGTAGCACTGTGCCCAAGACAAATTTCCCCTCGGGGACAATAAAGTTTACTTTAACTTTAACCTTAACTTAACCTTAACAAATCAGTTGATATGAAACAATGTAACTGTTTCCCCTCAGCATAGCCCTTATAAGTGAGCCCTTTAATTATTGTTTGTTGAACATTCTGAAAAACATTCAGAGTGAAATTCAGAAAAAAACTCTGGAAATATTTACACAAATATTCAACAAACAAATATGACAATAGTATCAACAGTCAATATGTTGTCAAAATGTTACAATTAAACGATCTGTAGGCAGACTGTCCAAACGAGGTGTAACCCCAGATTGTAAGACAACTCCAAGGACAGATTTTTATGGCACCTTCCAGACATTCTCCTTGAGGCGGGGTAGAACCTGGTTCGGCATAGCTGTCAGCCAGACTGGCCCAGCGGGAAACCCACTTTGGTCCTTCCAGACCTGTTGCATTGACAGGTGGAACCTGAACAACAAAGCAACACAGTGAACAATGCTACCGGACAACAGAAATGAACATTGGACACAGTAAAACATGTGAAAGGAGAAACAGAGGTAACAAGGATAATCTGCATGCGCTGGGATCACAACATGCTACACAGTCCAGCCTCTGTGTTGGTTTTCCAGTGTTGTTACCTGTATGGGGTCTGTTGGGGGGCCGCTGATAGCAGCTGGGATAAAACCATGCAATGGGTCCACTGTGCTACCATCACCTGGCAGGTTAGCTTGCTCATCCTTGTCATCATTTATTACTGGTCTATACACTCCTGTATTCACACCACTGTACTCTGGAGAGTCGAGGACACCAAACACCTGTTAAAACACAGGGCATGCATGAGGAGGGGCGGCATGGTCGAGGAAAGAAGAAGCAAGGGAGGGACAAGAGGTTTCATGCGTCCATACAGCAATTTAAAACAAGGTCTTTTGCAGTTTGTCTCACATGGACACAGGTTCACTTTCAGATATGTAGCAAACTGAAAATCAAACAGCCCTAATTTGTTTTGCTTGCACCCTTTTTTAAACTGCCACCTCTTGCTACAGCCCAACTGATATATCGGTTTACAGACATTAACGGCCAATTTTGGCCTATTAGATAAATAAGCATTTATCGGTATTGGCATATTTGTTCTCTGATTAGTGCCGATATTAAAACTGTTTTCAGGCTGGAAAAAAAAGTACTTGGATTTGTGATTTAAAATGGTGTATTTACATAATTTGTCCTTCAGAGGGCAGTCCCTTATTTAATTGGTAATAAGATAAGTGTTTACTTTTTAGTGCAATAATGTTTGGAGTAAGGTTTGTTAGATATCCTGCCTCCATTACATATCTTTGTGACACGTATTTGATAACCACATTCAATATATTTTATATAGAATATCGGCTGATACATCGAATATCGTAATTTTCTTACTCCCTAATATCTTTATCAGCACTGGCCCCAAAATCCCCATATCAGTCGGGCCCTACTTCTTGTGAATTGACTGATTTGTTAGTTTGGTTTTCACACCAAAAAAAGAACAGAAGCAGATGAAATGACTCAGGGCCACAGCAACAGAACAGCAGCTTCAGCTGCAGTGCCTCCATACAGAGGAGTAAACTTTTTCTGACAGAGAAAACATCTGCTGTTTTTAATTTAATGCAAAGCAGCTTTCACCAGTTAATTGATCAAGAGGTGTATGTTTTGTTTAACTAGAGTTTATTTTGGTAACTGTTCTGCTGACCAGAGTATGTTTTCAGGAAGTTGTTGCACTCTAACACAAGCAAAGACTTTAAATTAGAAAGGGACTGTCTGATATCCTGACCAACATCCAGTCACCACTGTGCTGAACGTCCCCAGCAACATTTCAATCAACAGTTCAAATAGAACCACTGATTTTCAGTTGATACACAAATGATCAACAGATGGATCAACTTATTCACCTATATGTGCTGCCTTCTGACCCTGATGTGGCTTGATATGAACAGTGATTGTCATTTTCTGCTGTTTTTTGCTAACATATTGGTAGAGGCTCTAAATGGCATCAAATTGCAGACAGAAGAATATCATAAATGCAAAAAGCTTCTAGGGGACCGGCTGAACCTTTTAGTGTCCAAACATGAAGGGATTATTTTTGGCATCAGCAGTTTGAACATGTGATGCTGTTTCACTCAAGGGTCTGTGCTGGGTCACTAGCTAAAAACACTCGGGATCACTGTGAGTTCACCTGATCGATCATGTTGCGAGCCTCCTCCACCTCTTTGTCCTGTGACTCCGTCTCGATGGTGTAGGTCCCAGCATCACTCAGGCTGTCATCCTCCTCATTCCTCATCATCCTCTGGGAACCTTTTGAATCTGCTGCACGAACACCCGGGGGTTGCATGGGGGACATGGGAGAGCCAGAGGACTGGACCGGAGGGGCGGTCTGACCAGTAGCATTGGTGGAGATCGAGGACTTTGAGACTGCTGGAGCCTGTAAGGGGGAGGTTGGGTAGGAGACTGAGGAAGGTGCTGGAGGGTCCAGAGGTGAAGGGATTCTGGCATGACGAGGGGACACCATCACAGGCGGTGCAGACATCGGGGGAGGGGACATTTTGTCCCTCACTGGAGAGGGATCCGGTTGACCAGAATCCTTCAGGAATTCAGCTGCAAACTCCTGGGCAAGCTTAGATTTCTTACCAACACTGCCAAAGGGTCTGATGATGATACCCGAGGAGGAGCGAGAGGAGGAACCAGAGGAGGCTGCCTCTCCTTCAGTCTTTTCCCTCTTCAGAGAGCTCGACCTCTGGGGGCCGCTGTGGCCCTGAACCTTCAGAGGAACAGTTACCTGCTGGGTAGGAGGGATATGACCGTGCACAGATGCCGGCCTCTCACCGCCTTTTCGTCGCTCCAGCTTGGCCTTCAAGGCAGAGTATGAGTCAGCGTGGGCTGGGTTGTGTGTGAAGGACTGCGAGCGCTTTTTGCGTGGGTTGTCATCAAAGAACTCAATAATGAAGGCCTGCTGGGTAAAGTGCTCAGTGGGACCCTGTTTGGGTGTTTCTGTGGCGGGGGACTGAGCCTGAGGAGGACTCTGGGAGAGGGGCCGCTCAGGGGCCACAGTTGAGGCTGAGGCTGGTGTGGGTGGAGAGTGGTGCAGTGGCGGGTGGAGCATCTCTGTTGGAGCAGATGGCTGGCAGTGGATAGACTGACCTGACTGAAGTGTCTGCTGCGAGGCCTCAGACTGCTCTGACTGGACAGAGTGATGGGATTTACTCCTTCTTCCTTTGAGGACTGGGTCCTCTGAGTCACTCTGGGTTCCGTCCTCATGATGGTGGCCTGAAGAATGAACATATAAAACCTCCAATAATTAATATGTGTAAATATGAAGTATGTTCAGTCCTGCTGAGACTCAACAGACTGATCCGAAGCTCTGAGCAACTCTCAGCTCTTTGCTTCTCTGGTTAAATCCTGCATTCTACCTTTCAAAAAAACACACATACAAAATATTTAATAACATGAATAAATAAAGGTTTTCATGTTTCCAACACTTCCTGCTGTGTCACATGCAGCTGCATACCATTCTGGGGTGAGACTGGGCATCAACAGACTAGCCTGCTGCTAGCAACCTCTAGAGGCTGCCCTGTTCATTACAGCCACAATGTGAACCAACAACATCGTGATGATTTGTGTAGTTGTAGAATCTCAGCACTAGCTGAGCTAAAGATGTAGAATTTGGCCTGAGTGTGGCGCTAAAGGAAAGGTCATGAGGTCATTAACATCTAAAGGGGATCAGGAACTCTGATGTAAATGTGAACATAAGGTTTACCACTGGTTGACTACACTAAGAACATATGACCATTATTAGTCACCTTTAAATTGAGTTACTGTCAAACATAAAAAAAACTGGCATGGTCCTTCTGTGACTCCGTGTCTAACCTTTGAGGGTCTTGATGTTCATGGCAAGGTCACTCTTGGTGCTGTAAACATCTTCACATGTTGGACGTCTTCTCATCATGCTGACATCACTGTGGACCAGCCAATCAGCCACCTTGCTCTCTGCAGACATCACCTCAGCGGGAGCAGCTGTTGAGATGGGGGTCTTGGTGGGTGGAGCCTGCTGCTTTCTCTGGCGCGTGGAGAACTTGGTGACGTGGTCTTTGATCTTGATCTTGCCGGGCATGCAATCGTCAAACTCGATGGTAAAGGAGGCGTGGCTCTGAACAACAGGCGGGGTCGGAGTGGGAGGGGAGGGTGGGGCCGGGGCCGTGTTTGTGTCCTTTGTGGGTATTTCATGAAGCTCCACCCCCGAGGTTTTTGGGTGCTGGAAGTCCTTGGTGGGAATCTCGAAGTAGCTCGGTTCACGGTGGTATGAAGGGAAGATGGTCTTCTGCTGGGAGTCTGACAGAGATCCAGAAAAGTCAGGATCCACAGACGACGGATCTTTCTGGACTTCTGACAAACAACAGAGAGTTACAAACATTTTGTAAAACAACAGCTACAACTATGTCTGTGTATCAACCGAAGCTGAAGAAATATATATTAAAAAGACCAAATGACAAAATGACTCCTGTTTGTCGTCATATTTCACTTTAAAAGGATATCAGTTTTAGTTAAAAAAGAAAGAATTTTTTTAGTTCTCTTGTACAAAATGTTACCAAACAATTAAATCTATTTGTCACAGAATTAACAACAAAAAAAAGTGACATATCTGAAATGTTGAAAGAAATGCAAATTTTCTTTCCATTTTAGTTTCCATTCAGTAGCCTTGATTATAACTACATTGATAATAATAATAATAATAATAATAATAATAATAATAATAATAATATTAAAAGCCAGTGCATTTAGATTCTACATGTATTAAATGCAACAAATAACTAATATTTGAAACATTTTTAGCAAATCATTTTGTTGACTTAAATAAGAATTCAGGTTGAACAGATGTGCAGAAATCAACAGTAATCCTCAATGAGTGTCAGAACAAAAATAATAATAAAAATAATTACTTTATTTTTTATAGCCCCTTTAACGAAACCCAAGGTCGCTTCACAATAACAAGAAACACAGAGAACAACAGTACAGCACAGACAAACACACATTTAGCTGGCAAAAGCCTGCAAACTCAGACTGTTAAAGTTTCTTCCTCTGAACTTTGACGCACTGACGAATCATACAGACAAACTTTTAAATTTCACTCTGACCTTAGAGAAGCAAAGCAGCACAACATGTTTTTACCCGCGTGAGGCTCATCGCTGGTATGAACTTTACTCCCATAATCCTCCTCCCCCCACCAGGAAGGCTGACCGTACAGAGGAGTGGGCCGACACCCCGGAGCCTCTGTCAAACACACACACACACACACACACACACACACACACACACACAATTAAGTGTGTGTGTGTATAATGGACAATTTACAATTTATATTTTAGTAGAGGAACTATTTGTTTATTTTAATTTGTAGTACTTTATAGGCTATTTTTACTCCTCTACATTTCAGAGGGAAATACTGAACTTTTAATTTTCTGACAGTGGCAGTAATTAATGGCTGACAAATTAAAATTTTACATAGAAATATTGTAAAATAATGTGTTGTACTGTTGCTGAAGTTTGTATTGCTCTGAATTGTCTGTATGCATGTTTATGATTTTTATGCCCAGGGACCACCAGGGTTGGGAAGGTTACTTTGGAAATGTAATAGGTTACAGATTACTAGTTACCCCATTTAAAATGTAAATA
>JAQLOL010000010.1:25320162-25336683 GCA_029783665.1 Naso thynnoides | reverse complement strand
ACACACACACACACACACACACACACACACACCAATGTCACAAATATGATCAAAGTGGACAGTTTGTTTCATCACGGCCTGTTTAAAGACGTCTGTGAGAATTCATGACGTTTCAGTTTGATATTTAATAGTTTTTATTTTAATTTTTTTTCTGTCTGTCAAACTTTCAGCCTTCAAGGAGTCTGAAAAACAGAAAAATCTCAGACGCTGATTCAGTGAAAAGCTGCAGCAGAAGCCTGTAAGTGACGTTCAGCAGATAAGTCCTTGTGAACATTTAATGGCAGCTGAGACTCCAACACAGCAGTTCAAGCTTCCACGTTTCTTTGTTATCAGTTTGAAAGCTGACAGTCATCAGTAAACAACAATGAAACACAAAAAAACAACATCACATTGCATGATATCAATCCTTCACTCTGTTTCCACAGACACTGCTGTGTTCTGTTAAAACAGGAAGCTAAATTTCTGATATAGGTCTCATTGACAGAGAACATTTTCAGCTCACTGCATGCAAACATGTTTGGTGACTTCCTGTTGCCAACCAGAAACTCTGACCACACAAAGAAATTCAGACATAGATTTCTAGAACACTTGAACTCGCCTCAACAGACTGTCGTCGTGTTGGACCTGCTTTGGGTGAACTGAGGAGTGTTTGATCAGAGTTTGGTAGAGAATGACACTAATGTTGTTGACTTGCATTAGCATTAGCATTAAAAGCAAAATGGCGAGATAGCAAAACTCTGTATTGCATCAAATGAGCTGAAGATGTCTCTATCAACTTGAATAAGACTGGACAAGTCAAAAATTCAGGAATATTCCTTCAAAGTGACTCAGAGGTTTGATTATGACAGAACACAAAGAGAAATAAAAAGCTTCCTCCTCAGGAAGTAAATCATTATCCTAAACACACAACAGGACTCTGTGTGTTTGTGTGTGTGTGTGTGTGTGTCATAAAGTCCTCTGCAGGTGTTTAAAGGTAAAGTAATCAAGCAACGATGTGTTCAGGGACACTGCAGCAGCTCAGTCAGCTCAGTCAGCACATTCAGCCGTAGCTATGTAAACTGTATGATCTGATCCACACAGGCAGCAGGACAAGGCGTTCGAGCGTCTGAACCACGCTTGACCAAACTGAGGCCACATGACAAGCAAGTTTTTACTTTAACACCTGGATGAACTTTGTAAAGAGCTGAAGAGACATTCGTCTCCAGCGGAACAAAACTGGCGCTTTTGTTTTTCTCCAGCTTTAATATTAAGAAAGCAGACCAGTGCTCTTTAAATGGCTGCAGGAGAAAATCACAGTCAGCACAGTTTGAGGTTTGTCAGGTGATGACACCTGAATCAGCTGTCGGCGATGAGGGCAAAACAAATACAAACAAACTGTGATGAGTGAGAGCAGGACTGAAGAACTGGACCGACAGCCTGACCGACACTGTGACGACATGTGACTGACCTCCAGTGAACAGCTGGAGGTCATGTGACTGACCTCCAGCTGTTCACTGCAGACCTCGTATGCGAAAGCATTACACTGTTAAAACATGAAAGCGGGTTCCTCTGAACTAAATCTGAGTCAGTCAGGGGCAGAAGGCTCACTGACATAACACAAGCTGACATGAGCTCAGCTTAGAAGCTTACATTAGCATGATGCTGAAGCTAACATTAGCATAATACTGAAGCTAATATTAGCATTATGCTACAGGTAACATTAGCACGATGCTGAAGCCTACATTAACATGATACTGAAGCTAATATTAGCATGATACTGAAGCTAACATTAGCATGATGCTGAAGCTTCCATTAATATGATGCTAAAGTTAGCATGAGCACAATGCTGAGACCAACTTTAGCATAATACTGAAGCTAATATTAGCATGATGCTACAGGTAACATTAGCACGAGGCTGAAGCCTACATTAGCATGATACTGAAGCTAATATTAGCATGATACTGAAGCTAACATTAGCGTGGCGCTGAAGCTTCCATTAATATGATGCTAAAGTTAACATGAGCACGATGCTGAGGCCAACATTAGTATAATGCTGAAGCTAACATTAGCACAACGCTGAAGCTAACGTTAACGTGGTGTAGAACAGAAACATAAAAAACCTCTTGGCCGTTGCTCGCTGCGATGCGTCTGAGCAGGCACCATATTGGGGAGGACAATATCAGCTCCTGAACAACTACATGTGTATGAATGATGTAGATTTTACCACTAAAATCATCTGTAAGTCTCTTACTTGTAAACTGTTTTTCATGGAATTTGTTTTGTTATAAAAGTCGGAAAGTGACTGTGATAGTAAATCTTTTGATATCTTTTACTCAAGTACTGTAGATCTCTGACTTTTGGGTACTTTTAACAACACGACAGCTGCCATTTATTAAAAATTAGAGTATCTCCAACAGTTAGATCCCTGTTCACTGTTATAAAACCCCTGGTTGTTTGTTTAAGTATCAGCCTTATTATTAAGTCAACTCATTTACAAAAAGATAAATAAAATAGGTTCATTTTTGTTCCTTTAGAGAAGAACATCAGTTCATTTGCAGACCCACAGACACATCAGGACAGACCAGCCTCACCCACTGCAGGCTGCACAGTTTCCTTCACACAACATCACAAATACTTTCCAAATAGTTTTTTTGTCATAATTATTTCATGTGTGTTTTGGTACTATTTCCACGTCATGCAACTTCACAATTTCACTACAATGCATCTCACATCATAATATATATTGAAAGATTTTTTCGAACAATAATATTTAAATTATTTTTTTATTTATCAAGTTGGAACTTTCATCAGTTTATTTCTTTAACGGGCAGAAATGGGCCTCAATAGAAACAGTACATGATCTGAAAATATAACTAAAGCTGCCAAATAAATGCGATGGAATGAGTCAGTGTTGTTACCCTCCATCACTAGTTGTTCCATATTCATAGTCTGGAGTCTGCAGGTCTCAGTTTTGTGGCTAATAAATGTAGTATCTAAGTTTATGATGTCTGTGGTGCCAAACTTACCAAAATTTATATTTTTCAGTCCAAAACGTTTCAAACTGTTACATAACTACTCTCATTGGTGGGATTAATAAAGTTGTTTGAATTGAATTGAATTGAATTTTATTGAATTAATAGCTGGTGCATTGACCAATCCATCAAACCGTTTCAACATCAGCTTGCAGTGGTCCAGGTATGGTTGCCATGGTAACCACAACTCTGTCAGATGTCTGGTTCCTTGTAGGTGGTGTGTTTGAGCATGCTCAGTGTGCAGCATGTCAGAGGCCATCAGGTGGTTACCACAGAAACCTGTGATTGCCCCACACGCTGATTAAGTTTTTAGTTATGATCCTAATTTATGATTTCTCTCTTTTTAATGTTTAACTGTAAAACTCTTCGAAGAGGAGGCACGGTTACGACACACACACACACACACACACGCGTCCTCTAGGCTTGTTTGAACCTGAAGCTCCTTCACTGATAAAATCCGCACAGAGTTCAGACTTGCTTCGCTCCTCCTCTGCGATGGTTCGCTGCCGCTGTTCGGACGAAATGTTGCGAAAGACGTCGACGAGAGCGTAAATCTACGATAAGAAAGTGTTTTCCTGTTTGTAACACTGACGCGGAAATAAACATCGATTCCCTCTGGTCATAAAAATCATTTAGTTAAAAACAGAAGAGGCAGAAAATCTTCAGACAAACACTTTGTCCTTAAAATGGCAGATTTGTTAAAGCAGTTCTGCATCAGAAACCCCACCTTCAGTCCACACGCAGGAGCAGCTGGCGAACTTTAACTTGCAGTGACTTTGTAAAACTCTGAAGTGTTTGAAATGATGTTTGAGCTGAAGTAAAAGAATCCAAACCACACACCCGAGCCAACTGTTCAAATGTTTGTCGAGTTTAAATTAGAAACTAACACAGATAAAAGCACTTCCGTGTGGATCCACAGCTGAGAGCAAATCTATGTGATTGATGTGTACATCCACAGCTCATTCACACTCAATGTCCTCCACACACACACACACACAAACTGTGAAACTTTTTCACCTCGCCTCCGGCAGAAGTTTGCGCTCACCTCACAGAAGCTGCGGTTCAGCCACGCTGAGGTGAATCTTCATCCACACTGACCGAGTCTGCAGCTGTCTGCGTCCAAACTCTGTACTGTCCTCATCCGTCCGTCCGTCCCACTGTCTGCTGCTCTGCTTCAGTGCGCATGCGCCTCATTTAGAGAACAGAAAAAATTCCGCAGTACAAAAGCAGATTTTGTCACACTGAAGGTTCCACTGAGGGCCAGCAGAGGGAGACAGAGACAAGTTGCTGCCGCAATTCAGTGAAAGTCATGTAGGAGTACAAGTACAAAGTAAAGTACAAGCACTTGGGATTTGTACTTCAGTGGAGTACTTCAGTGAACGTACATATTAAAATATGGAACAGAGTGTGACGTCATATCAAGCACCATCCTGGTGTTATAATGAGAGCAAACTGTTGAGACGTTATGAAAAAAAAAACACACTCGGAGACAAAAAAAGAAAAACAAGCAAACAAACAAACAAACAAAAAAGGACTGACAGGAACAGACAGGAAGTCAAACGTGTTCCATGTTTGAAAAAATGTGTGAAACTGCTGCAGGTTTGATGTGTTCAAACATTCGGGAGCTCACACTGAAGGAGAAAAGAGTCAGTAAACACAACACGAGCCAGTAAACACAGCAGCTCGTCAGACCAGTTTCAGCTTGTCACACTCACACACACACACTCAACGTGACCTGGCATCTTCAGCCACACTGGAATGTAACCGAGTACATTTACTCAAGAACGGGATTTAAGGTACTTGTACGCGAGTGTTTTAGTGGTACTTTCTGTTCCGCCTTTACTTCATCTCAGAGGCAAATATATGAGAGGCTTTGTTTTTTTTCTTTATTGACAAACTGATTACAAACCACGAAAACAGGGCAGCTGACATTAAGGACCTGAGATGATTAAAATAACACAAATAACTTCACATGTACAAACTACAAACAAACACATTTCTCATTTCAAATCTGAACCTGAGACCCAAACACGGAATTCATAAATATGTGAAACACGAACTGATGTCAATTATAAGGGAACAGAAACCCAACACACTGTAAAAACATGTTTATACAGAGTTCAATGATTATGAGGCACAAACACAAACACCAGTGCTGCTAGTTATCTTTTCAATGTACTTTAAATATTTTTACTTTAAAACTTGGCTTGTTTAATAACAGTTTCCCAACACTGTGAATTATACAAATCCATTGATGCCTGTGTGGACGAGCAGAAATATAAAACCACTGAAATAAAAACAAACTGACAGAAAACATCGGGAAAATAAACTATCAGAAACTACAAAAGAACTACTTATAAACAGTAAGAAAAACAGACAGGAAACAACTCGAAGCTACATGCTAACATCAGTATGCTAACATGCTAACAAACCAACGCTTACAGCTGTGATGTTCATCACAGACACAGTCTGCATCGAGGAGAACGTCACATGCGTTTGAGGGGAAAACAAAGCGTTTGCTGCGGTGCTGAGAGGTGCCTTGAATACTTTAAAAAAACTCAGGGTTTAAGTTTTAAATTTTATCAAATCAAAAATTCAGAACCAGAGAGGGGAAGGAAGAGCTCAATCAATGGAATCTGACCTCAGAACAGGTTTGTGTGTGTAGTCAGGACCAAAATACGAGTAACAAGGCTCAACAACTAGCATAGCGCACGTACAGTTAATGGTGATTCACTAACGTTCGCTTCCTCCAGTTCAGATACAGAATTTAACGTTGCTGTTTTAGCTCCACTATTTATTGCCATGTGTAACACTGTCTGACTGAAGGTTTATAAAATGAGGATGTGCATCGTCTGCACACCATCACTGTTCCCTGACGGAACAACACGGTCTGCTTCTTCTTTTAGTGACACTGTACACTGAACCGCACAGATTTCACAGAATATAACTAATGCAGACAACAGTATATTTGGTAATAACTGACTGGCTTCTTTTTTGCTTTAAACATTTCAAGACTAAAAAATTTTAGTTCTAGATAAAAGAGTTAGGCCATCTTGTTGAAATGACTGTATTTTAGACATTTCTTTAACCTAATCCTGAACTTACAGTCACAATGACTTACTTCTTAATCTTAAATTTTATTTTCCTTTTCTATCTACGTAATGATACGATACTTTAAGATCTTGAAGTGTAGTTGTAGTAGCCTACGTTTAAATAATCATATCTATCGTAATTATAATAATGACTCTTATGAGGGGATGACACTTCAGTCCATGAAGTTTATCATTTATTCAGTCTTTTAACTGATACAGACTCAGTCTGATCCGGTTCTTTTTACATTATTTTTTCCTGCTGTTTCCTGTCAGGCGGCAGCGAGGGCTCTGTGGAAAACATGACCGCACTTTTAACGTTAATTTTAGGAGCAAACTTGAGCTTTGACGGGTTTTAAAAGTGATTTTTTTCACGCTTTCATAGTTTGGAGGAATGATTGTTTTCCCCCACCGCTGACTCCGCCCTGCAACCATTAATAGACGCCGACTGTACCTATAGCAACAGCAGCTAAGCATAGCATGTTAGCATGCTAACAGTAGCCTAGCTAATTAGCTCTAAACACAAAGTACAACTGATGATGAGGAAATTAGTTATAAACCTGATGATGGTGCTAAATGAAAAGTCTTTAGGGTTTGTCCTGAGGACAACATGAATGTCTGCAACATGTTTCATCACCATCCATCAGCTGAGATGTTTCAGGCTGCAACGACGCTGTGGACCGACTGCCATACATGTCGCTCACATGGCTCAAATTTTTTAAAAAAAAGGCAAATAAACAGGAAATGGAACAAAGACAAACTGAAGGACAGACAAACATGAAAAGAAAACATGAGCAGAATGAACCAACAGGTCAGCCATTAGCTGGTGGTGTCACCATGGTGGCAGCAGCATTGATGTCACATGTCCGGTGATGATGTCATATAGGTTTGGTGGTGCTGTTGTAAACAAGCGTGTCCTGTTCTGACAGCGCCACATGGGCGGGGCCTGTGGCGACAGGCCTATGGGAGCTCTTCTTCTTGGACTTGAGAAAGCAGTAGATGAGGATCGCTAGCAGAGCCAAGATGGCCACTGACAGAAGAACAGCCAGTGCTATGTTTCCTGAGGAGGAGACAGTGAGGTCACTTCCTGTCAGTGAAGCTTTTCATACAGGTGATCATTGAAGACACGTTTTGTTACCTGAGTCACTTTCTTCGTCCGACTCAAAGCGGTCGAAAATCCCTTTGAAGAAGACGTTTTCCTCTGCAGACACAACAAAACAGCAGTCACACTACTGCATTACACAACGCAGTACAGATACTGTGAGCAACTACACACTACTGTAGTACACAACAAAGTACAAGTACTGTAATGAGGTACACATTACTGCAGTACAAAACGCAGTACAAGTGCTGTGAGCAAATACACACTACTGCGTACACAATACAGTACTAGTACTGTGAACAACTACATGCTACTGCAATACACAACACAGTACAAGTACTGTGAACAAATACACACTACTGCAGTACACAACAAAGTGCGAGGTCTGTGATTAACTACACACTATTGCAGTACACAATGCAGAACAAGTACTGTAAGACAGTACGTGAGCGTGGTACCTGTGACTCCCTTGCACGTCTCGCTGCATTTCTTTTCCTCAACAAAGTTGTTTCCGTTGGCGTCACAGCCGCCGTAGGTGAAGCGGTAGCACTTCCTCTTCAGAGGGTCGTAGTACCAGCGGCTGTGACTCGCCCGACACGGTCCGGTGTGGGGGGGCTCTGAGCACCGAGCTGCAGGCAAGGCGAGTGGATGTCATTGTTAGCATGCTGCCTGTTAGCACGGAATGCTAGCAAATGAGAGAGTGAACCACTGACCTTTCCTCTTGTTAATGTCAATGTCCAGCAGGCGGGTGAGGGTGTGGTTGACTGAGGAAGAGGAGGAGGAGCTAGATGACGTGTTTTTAATGTGTGTTTTCTGTTGTATTTCTATCTTTGTGAGGATCAAAGTGAATTCACACTAAGTGAGGACATTTGCTTCTTTAAACATCTGTCTGATTTCAGCCTTGGTTTAAGTGCGTGTGTTTGTGTGTGTGTGTTACGTTTGCTGCAGTGATCTTCATCTGATCCGTCACTGCAGTGGTTCACTCCGTCACACTCCAGACTTCTGTGCAGACAGCAGCCACTATCACACATCATCTGATAACGATCACACTCCGACCCACACTCCTCTGAAGACACACACACACACACACATGTATCATGTACATCATAAACATGGTGCAGAGCAAATATGAAGAAGTGCATTGTGGGACTGACCGGCAGCAGGAAGAGCGGCGCTTCTCTCTGACGTCACTGTGGACAAAACCACAAAAACATGCTGCGTCAGCAGGGACATCGTTCAGCTGTGTACCGTGTGTGTGCTGTGTACTGTGTGTATACTGTGTGTACTGTGCAGTATGTGTGCACTGCATGTACCGTGTATTGTGTGTGTACTGTGCACTGTGTGTGTACTGTGTGTACTGTGTACCGTGAGTATACTGTATGTGTACTCTGTGTGTACTGTGTGTAGTGTGAGTACTGAGTGTGTACTGTGGGTGTAGAGTGTGCGTGTGTGTACTGGGTGTGTACTGTGTGTGTACTATGTGTGTACTGTGTGTACTGAGTGCATACTGTGTGAACTGTGTTTACTCTATGTACTGTGTGTGAACTGTATACTGAGTATGTACTGTGTGCACTGTGTATTGTGTGTGTACTCTGTGTATTGTGTGTTAACTGTATACTGTGCGTCCTGTGTTTACTCTATGTGCTGTGTGTGCACTGTGTATTGTGTGTGTACTCTGTGCACTGTGTGTGTACTATGTGTACTGTGTGTGAACTGTATACTGAGTATGTACTGTGTACTGTGTACTGTGTGTGTACTATGTGTACTGTGTGTTAACTGCATACTGAGTGTGTTCTGTGTGTACTGTATTGTCACCTGTCACTCCACTGCATGCAGACAAACACTCATCCTCAGACAGGAAGTTGTTCTTGTTTCCTTTACAGCCTCCAAACTGAAACTGCTGACAGTTGCCCGTCTCAGCGTCGTAACGCCAGCGAGGAAACGCGGCGCGACACGGGCCAACCTTCACCGGCGCACGACAGTACACTGACAGAGAGCAGAGAGGATGACATGAGTCGCTTCATGATGTGTCACAGTGGAGTTATACAGGAAACTACATGACCCACAGTTCAGCTCCATCACTGATGAAGGTCACATGATGTGATCAAAAGCTCTGAACAGAGAGTGGTACACTGGACACAACCTTGACTGTAGGCCACTGACACACAGTACACTTATACTACTATTACAACTACAACTAGTGCTGTCTGTGTCCTGTGTACTGTCTGTGTACTGCCTATGCACTGCCCGTGTACTATCTGTGTAATTTCTGTGCCTGGTTTGTGTACTGTCTGTGTACTGTATGTATACTGTCTGTGTCCTGTATGTGTGCAGCTTGTGTACTGGCTGTGTACTGCCTGTGTTCTGTGTAATGCTTGTGTTCCGTGTATGTACTGTCTATGTACTGTCCGTGAATTGTCTCTGAAACAGTCACTTATGAGTGTGCAGCAGTTTGTAGTATGCCCTGTGTACTGTTACTACTGACATTTCTCTGTATGATGACTTTAAACATTAACTCACAGTACAGGGTGTGCCTGGTAACCATGGTAATGTGTAGTATTACAGTGCGTCAGTCACATGTTTAACAACCTGAAACCAGACTCAGATCAGCACAAACTGACTGTTAAACTTTGAAAACATTCTCAAAGCCTCAGGGCCTCATAGAGCAGGTTCTGTGTGTGTGTGTGTGTGTGTGTGTGTTGTATTCCAGTCTGACTAGTTGGAGTCAGGGTGTGGATAATCAGTGTGAAAACACAAACAGTGATTCACTTCACTGATCATCAACAGATTCAAACTGAATCTGTTTTTATCACAATATCAATAAACTGTCAAAGCCTCAATGAACTTATCAATGAACTGAAGCAAATCAACAGAGCTGAGCTGATTAATAAACTCCTGTGTGAGAAAGACTAGCAGTCTACATTTCCCATGAGCACTCACAGCTGGACAGCTCTTGACTAAGGACGAGGACGGTGACCTTGGCGGCGTGGGATTGGTCGTTGGAGTCGCTGACGGTCAGCAGGAAGACGTACAAGCCTGGCTGCAGGTTGGAGAGTCGCACCTGGTCAGGTAGATCTGTCTTCTGCACAATAACAAAAAAAATAAATAAATAAAATTAAAAAGCCCTTTATTTCAAATTTTATTTAGCACCATACACAGTCACAACCTGCTACTGCGGAAATATGTTCAATAAAAATGACATGACAAAGACGATTCAGTCCCACATTAAGAACGTTCTCTGAAATTGGTTAGAATAGACAAACAGACAGACAGACACACAGACGGACAGACAGATGGATAGACAGGAAGAAGCTGTTCCTTAGCTGATTTGTTTTAGTCCTTATGACTGTAACCCTGAGGGGACGGGGGTGATAACTGGTGTCCAGGGTGAGAGAAGTCTTTCTTGATGTCCTTGGCCCGTCTGTGAGGACAAATTGAGTGAATGTCCTCTAGGTTTGGCACTTTTTGTTGTGAATCCCTCCTCTCCTCTGCAGTGAGAGCCGAGTTCGGACAGTGCAGCGGGTTGTGATGATGCATTTTGTGATGACACAGTTTGTGATGTTGCCGTTTCGTGGAGATGTGGTTTTTCATGATGTATTTTGTGATGATGCTCTCTATGGTGCGGCAGTAGAAGCTGGTGAGCAGTTCCTGGGGGAGTTTATTGCGTCTTCGTGTCCTCAGGGAGAAGAGGCGTTGCTGGGCCTTGCTGACGAGTTGTGTTGCGTTGCTGCTCCAGGTCAGGTCACATGTGATGTGGACTCCAGATATTTGAAGCTCTCCACTCGCTGCAGCTCTTCTCCACTGACACACGGTCCAGTGTGGTGCATTATTTTGTTCCTCCTGAACTCAATCATCACCCTCTTTGTCTTTTTGGTGTTGAGGATCAAGTTGTTGTTTTAGTACCACACAGACAGGATCTGGACCTCCTCTCTATAAGGTGACTGGTGCTGATCAAGCCCATGATGGTCGTGTAGTATTTTGTTTTGGCGTTGGAGCTGTCGGAAGGAGTCAGAGGTGAAGCAGGAGTAGAGAAGTGGGCTGAGGACACAACCTTGATTGTCGGCCAGGTGTGTGCAGGTTGTTTGTGTGGGTTGATGATATCAGAGGCTGAGCTGACGTATGTGTTGGATTTTTCCAGGTGGGTGAGAGCAGTATGAAGAGCTCAGCAGATGGTGTCCTCTGTGGATCTGCTGACCTTGTAGGCAAACAGCTGTTGATGGAGATTGGGGAGGAGTGTTCACCTCGATGTTGTATAGCAGCAGTCTCTCAAAGTATTTCATGACAATTAGCATTAAGAGCAAAGGGCCAGTTATCATTCAGCTTGTGACAGCTGAGGTCTTGGACGCGGGGATGATGGCAGCAGTTTTCAGACACCTGGGACTGTTGCTTGTTTGAGTGACTGGATGAAGATGTCAGTAAATCTGGCCAAGTTGCGTGTCTGCTGTTTTGTAATGGCCGCCTGACCAAATTTTGGTGGAGTGTGAGTGGCTGTTCACTCTCTTGTGGGATGATGGTTGTAGCGGTAAAACATTTCTACATGCGCCACCGTCCATTTAACACATTTAGTCCACTTTCCTGTATTTTTCACCATATAAAAAAGAGGGAAACTTTTCTGGGTGTCAGACTCGCAGCTTTCCTTAAAAAATTCCAAGAGTGTTGCGTTGCGGTTAACTGATATGTTTATTGAAACTGAACAAAAATAATTTTAATATAAAGGTCAGAGTAAAGGGGCTGTGAGCAGATCCAACTTTCTGCTGAGGTGAAACTGAGGTGAAAAAACTGCCACTCTCCTCCCCTAAAGAGGGACAGCACACCATTATAATTATAAACAAATACATTCCTTAAATAAACTTAAATGCGGCTCCTACAATGGTTATGGCTGACTCTCTGCTGGAAGTGAGCAAAGGCCGGGCTGATCTGGTGGGGAGGTGTCAGAAGAGCAGGCAGCTGTTTCTGTATTTGTCTCTGTGATTTTCCTTATACCTTTTTTCCCATGGAGCTGTGGCTGTTTTCACTGATGTTGTCCTCAATAGTCTGTTTGTACTTCAGTTTAGCTGCTTTGATGCTTCCGCTCAGATTTCAGAAGACGAGAGTGGCTAAGCCACGCCCCTTCCTGTGTGGAAGAGCTGCAGCTCAGCAAACAGAGAGTCAGTCAAATCCGACAGCGATTGTTGTTAAGACGTCACACCACGCCACGATCAGGTGTGTCGTCTTTCTAAATACATATTTTCAAAGTCTGATACTTCAGCAGTTGTGAGATACACTGAGACTTTCTTCATGTGAAAAAAAACTTCTAAATTGACAAACCAGTTTAAACAAGACCAAAAAATAATTTGACTCTTTCCGTTGACTATCATTCATACTTTATCTGAAATAAGGTCCCATGGACCAGAAGCAGAGGGGCAGAACTTTAGCACACTAGAAAAGCAATAAGTGATCTTTTCAATAACCAGCTGAGTAATTTCATCTAAAATCAAACTATGATGAACACAAATATTACATTAAAACAGCAGCATTCTCTTATATGTAATAAAAGTCATTTGTTTAGTAAGGTGACAAATCAGAACATGAGACGTGTTCAGGACGTATCCTGTTGCCGTGGGTAACCTCATCCTTCAGAGGGTTTGAGAAGAACCCAAACTGTGTTCATCACCGACTGACTGTGAGAATTTTACTTTTAATTACAATTTTGGCTTCCAACAATTCTGAAAACAAGATAATTAAATTATTGTGCCACATGTTGTTTCATAACGATGCTCTTGCTGTGTCTTGTAAATCCAGCGATACCTCATTGCCTCACATCAAGCAGGTGCTCCATCTTGTTTAACGTCTGCTCAGCTTGAGCTGAGGCGACGTTTTCATGTTTTCAGCCGTTTGGAAACTTTGGTTTCAACGAGCCTGACAAGGAACAACAACGAACACTGTGCACAATTTGTGACACGGTGGCATTTACTCCACACAGATAGACGACAATTTATTTGATCACTTGACACGCAACAGGAAAGTGATCTATGAGCGAGCAATACTGGAACAACAGAGAGAGAGAGAGAGAGAGAGAGAGAGAGAGAGATGTGAGGTGTGAGTAATCGGCTCTGACATTTCCTGTCTGAGCCGCCATCTTTGATTTTAAAAACATTTGACAGAAACGCTCATGTGGGACACAGCAGGTGGTGTTAAAGGTAATCTCCCTGAATTTGTTAGTCAGAGTAGCTGTTTCTCTCCAGCTGATATCCTATTGGCTACCTTTACCTGTGTTAAGCCCCGCCCCTGTGCCTCCTTAGTTTTTACCTCCACCTGGATGCTATCATCTCCACTCTGCAGAGTCCACAGGTAGTTGGTGATGTGGGCGTCACGCAGCGCCAGGCTCTCACTGCCGTTAAGCGTCACCGTCTTTCCAGGCTGAACGATGACATCACGGCTGGTGATTGCGATGGGTGGAGCCTCCTCACCTGAGCACACAGTGATGTCACAGAGAAATGATTTTTATTAACACCTCAACTGAACCACAACAAAGATGGCGTGTTTGTAAATTGTCCCATATTGTGTTGCTTGTGACCGAATGTGCCTTAATTTAAGTTATTTTGTTAATATTTCATTTATTACTATTTTAGTTAAAGGAATATTGTTTGTAAATATCTGAATTTGCACATCGCTATTTTATATTTTGTCTATTTGATTACATTCATGCTCTGATTATGCAAACAATAAATCAGAAGTTCCTCAGCCCTTACTCAGTACTTGAGCAGAATTTTGCTGAGTAGGCTACTTTTTACTCTCACTTAAGTAATTATTTTGGATGACTACTTTTTACCTTTAATTGGGTCAAATTACTCTAAAGTAAACAATACTCTTACTTGAGTGCAGTTTTTTGGCTACTCTGCTCACTTCTGCAGCGACTCTTGTCTAGATATTGTTGTCATGATGCGCTTTATGTCAATAAAAAAAATGTGGACATCCACGTGTTTGTTTGTTTAAAAAAAAAAATCACTTGTAACAAACTATTTTTACACGGTGGTATGTAAGTACTTGTACTGCAGTAAAGGATGTTCCACCCACAGAGCATCAACACCACACATTGTTCTTACTGTGAGCTTTGGTTGTTGATCACTATTGATCATAAACACTGATATGAATCATATTGATCACGTGGAGGATGCATGAGTCTGTCTGGACTCTGAACTCTTTTTCGGTGTAAGAAGCAGCAGCTGCATTCAGGTGTGTTCAGGTGTGTTCACGTGCATTCAGGTATTGCAGGTGACTCAGGCTGGTTGGAGGTTTGTCTCTGTCAGCCTCTCATCTTGAAGCCCTCTGACCTCTCTGTTTGAGTTTATCTGTAGACATGAACTCAGTCACCAGATTCTCTGCAGTACCACTGTGGTACTGTGTCATGTACCTGTGGTACTGTGTCATGTACCTGTGAGGATGCGTTGGTGGTTCAAAGTAGTACAGTCACAGTGAAGCTGTTTTTAATACTTGTCTACATTTTAAACATTGAGTTTTGGAATTCTTCTCCAAGGACATTGATCTGATAGATAATATTGATCTAGGCTATTGATTGAGTTGGATTCTGTGATACTCACCTGCTCCCTGCGGTCCCTGCAGGTGTTTCTGGTACACGGACTTTCTAATATAGCTCCGGTATCCGGCCTGGTTCACGAACCTGCAGACGAAGCGGTTTCTGTGGACGCAGTTCCAAAGGACGCACGTTTGGTCTTCCGCCGCTGTCGCTCCGGTGTCGCGCGGCTCCAGCAGCGCCAGGTTGCAGAGCGACTCGTCACAGCACGCGCGCTCACAGGCCTCCGCGGAGCGCACGTGCGCGGTGGCCAGCAGAGCCGCTCCCTCCTTCACCGCGTCCTCCGCGTCCAGCACGAAGTTGTCCTGACCGGAGCGGAAAACGCCGCTGCTGCAGTCCTCTGCCGCTCCCGTGGGCCACAGGAGGAGGAGGAGGAGCGGCGGCAGGAGGGGGGAAGAGGAGGACGGAGGCATTTTCAGCTGCGCTCACAGAAAATGTAGAGGAAAGAAAACAGTTTGCCGCCTTCTGACGCGTCTCACCGCTCTGCTCGTTAGCTGAAAAAATGGAAGTGTCTTCGTTCAGTCGTTGACAGAAACGTTCGATAGCTGAAAAGCGGTGGGAAAGACAACGCGTATCCGCTCTGTTGTTTCTCTGATCAGCTTCTCAGGTGTGTCTCACCTGCTGCAGGAAGCGGCCAACACAAAGACACGCCTCTGACAGGCCAATCACAGTGACGCAATTCTGACCTCACTCAGGTGTGGCGACATGGAGAGAAATACCTAACCATCCAGGGACGTCACTTCTCATCAATATACAATAAAACCTGTGATAAACAACATATTTTAAAGTTTGATCTGTGATCAATAAGGAAGAGGAGAAGTTTGATAATAATGGCAACTGTTTAAATTCCTGTTTAGGCTACATGACATAAACAAACGTTTTGTTTTTACTTTTATTACCGAGATTCAACATGTCACAAAAAAAGTAAAAACGTAACAGAAATACTCTGAGTACCACAACTCTGTGTGTGTGTGTGTGTGCTCTGTGACACACTGCAGCTTAATTGTCTGCAGGTGAGTCTTTAAAATGGTTCCTGTCTTCAGTCTGAAAACAGCGGCGCTTGTCACATTTTATGCAACACACACACAAACACGCACACTGCATAAAAACGTACTCCCAAATGTCCACAGGGGGGCGCCGCTGTCCCCAGTTTCACCTGGATGACTCACCCTCTTTATTTTAGTGATGTCGTTAGTGTTTATCTCCAGTTTCTTTGTTGTGTAGTTTGTTCAGATAGTGGAGCTGATGAACATTACGTAACGTGGATTCATTCTGAGATCTTGTTCATGAAACACCAGTGATTTACCCCACAGACACATCAGAAACTAAAAAAACAGACTTTCAGTCAAGAACTCAAGTTTTTGAGAGAAGAAAACAGCTCGAGGGGTCAAAAAGTCAAACAGACAAATGGCACACTGCTGAATTCCACGCCGTCCTGATGTCAAACTTCAGCTGATCAGAGTCCAAAGTTCGAGGTGTGTCAGGAGACTCATTCAAACTGGACACGAAACACACACATAAACACAACAACCACAATTCAGTCTCTCCACTATCTACAGCAGACAAAATACATTTTCTCTCTAAGCTTCAGATTTCTACACAGACGGGATTCTCTAAATAGGTGAAAGGCAGAATCATGAAAAAATTCAAGTAAATATAAAATTCTGTTGTAATGAAATGTGTTACTGTAACATGTCTTTGTGACATGTTGAATCCCGCAGATAAAAATAAAAACAAAAAGTTTTG
>JAQLOL010000010.1:25309740-25320062 GCA_029783665.1 Naso thynnoides | reverse complement strand
TTAATTGATTGATAATCTTTATTGCAGACACAGTGACTGATCCATATATAAGAATAAAATGGATGCAAGACACACGGGAATAAGGGGGAAGAGAAGGAGAACAAATCAGTTCTCCATATGATTTATATACAGGCTATCCTATAATAACTGCAAATTGTCTAATGATTGTGACATAAAAAGCATTTATCTAAAATGATTAAAATTAATGATCAAAAATGTTTATATAATGACAGTGGGTCTAGTTGAATGTGATAATGTGTATTGGGCAGTGGAATAACTATTGGTTTCCATTTATGGTGACTGCTGACTGAGATAAGGGATGAGATTAAACAGATCCTGCAATTTAGCCTGGTCTGGAGCAGGCTAGCTCCACAGAATAAATCTCCATACTTTTGTGCAACCGGATCATGGATAAGTTGAGCCAGGATAACCAAGATACCCCGGCTTAATCCCTTATCCTAGTTTTGTGCAACAGGCCCCGGATCATGGATAAATTGAGCCGTGATAACCAAGATATCCCGGCTTAATGCCTTATCCTAGTTTTGTGCAAAGGGCCCCTGGTTACATGTGTATACCTGCCAGTATAACAGTTTATTATTTTTATTGACAAAAGTTTGACCAAAAAAATCAACTTAAGGTCCACTTATGTTTTTTTTTCCTGAGCTTTAACAAAAAAAAACCTGGAAAAGATCAAACAATATGAGAGCTCCACGTAAAGCCAGATTTGTTATTCATGAATGGATTTTTACTTTTGCTTTTTAATAAATAGGATTCTTAGCTTCCTCAACTTTAAAATATACATTAGATCAGTAACATTCAGTGAATATTTGGTTCTACTCACCTGCAATGCTGACTGAGACCTCCTCACTCATCCATGCCCTTTTTGGTGGAGCCATCCCTGGTTTTCGCCCTCAGCTTGTTCACCTGTGACTCTGCGATGTCAGCCCTCTCCTCAGCCTCCTCTAGCTCATGCTGCAGCTTGCGGAGTTTGGACATGTTAGTATTTGCTGCCTCCTCAGCTTCCTCAGCTGCCCGTTTGTAGGACTTGACCTTCAGCTGCAGCTTGTCCACCAGGTCCTGGAGTCGAGCCATGTTCTTGCGGTCTTCCTCGGTCTGGTAGGTAAGCTCCTTGATGCGGCGTTCATACTTGCGAACCCCCTTGATGGACTCCGTTCCCCTCCTCTGCTCCACCTCCAGCTCATTCTCAAGCTCTTTGATGCGAGCCTCCAGTTTCTGTAGCTGCTTCTTGCCGCCCTTCATGGCAAGCTGCTCAGCCTCATCCAGACGGTGCTGCAGGTCTTTGATTGTCTGCTCCATGTTTTTCTTCATGCGCTCTAGATGGGCGCTGGTGTCCTGCTCCTTCTTCAGCTCCTCGGCCATCATGGCAGCATCTGTGATGGCCTTCTTTGCCTTTTCCTCAGCATTGCGATTCTCCTGTATTGCCTCCTCCATCTCATTCTGCAGGTTGAGGAGGTCTGCTTCATGCTTCTTCTTTTGGTTAATCAGGCTGGTGTTCTGGGAGTGCAGGAGTTGCATGCGCTCTGTAGCATCAGTCAGCTCCTGTTCGGCGAGTTTCCGACTTCTTTCCGTCTGCTCAAGGGCAGCCCTCACTTCCTCCAACTCGGCCTGGATGAGGTTGTGGCGGCGTTCCAGGAGGGCAATGTTCTCTCTCAGGTCATCGTTGCCATGTTGTGCATCATCCAGCTGCATCTGGGAGTCCTTCAGGAATGCCTGGAGGCTCTTGAGCTGTTTCTGGGCATCAGCTGCCTGCCTGTTAGCTTGGCTGAGCTGGATCTCCATCTCATTGAGGTCTCCGTCCATCTTCTTCTTGACTCTCAGGGCCTCATTGCGGCTCCTGGTTTCAGATTCTAGAGAGGTCTGAAGAGACTCTAGCATCCGTTGGTAGTTCTTCTTTGCCTGCTCCATCTCCTCATCTTTCTCAGTCACCTTGCGCTCCATGTCAGCTTTCACCTGGTTGAACTCCAGCTGGGCTCTGAGAATCTTGCTCTCCTCATGTTCCAGAGAACCTTCTGCCTCCTCCAGTGCTGACTGAAGCTCTGCCTTTTCTTGCTCCAGCTGCTTCCGGATCTTCTCCAGTTCGTGAGCACTCCTGCCCCCCTCCCCCAGCTGGTCTGTGAGGTCAGAGATCTCCTCTTGGAGGTTCTTGTTTTCTCTCTTCATTGTCTCAAGTTGATCCAGAGACTCTTCATAGGCATTTCTCAGTTTGAAGAGTTCAGTACTCAGAGATCGAGCCTCCTTCTGAGAGGCTTCAAGCTCACACTGTGACTCCTCAAACTTTTGCTTCCACTCTGCCATGACTTTGTCAAAAGCTCTCTGCTTTTTGTCAAGGGCTGCAGATGCTGCATTGGATCTCTCAAGGTCCAGCATCAGGTCTTCAATCTCATTTTGGAGGCGGTGCTTGGTTTTCTCGAGGGATGAACACTTTGCATTCACAGCCTCAATAGCCTCCTCGGCCTCCTGCAGACGTTGAACCAGCTTCTTCTTTGCTTCCTCCAGTTCCTCTGTTCTCTGGATTCCATCAGTTTCATATTTTGTCCTCCACGCTGAGACCTCTGTGTTGGATTTGGACAGAGCTCTCTGAAGCTCAGCCTTGGCTTCTTGCTCCTCTTCAAACTGCTCTCGGAGAAGATCACAGTCATGACGAGCAGATTGTACAGCGTGGGCAAGAGCATTCTTTGCCTTGACTTCTTCTTCCAACTGTCTGCGTAAATCTTCAACCTGCTGATTGTATGAGTTCTTCCCTCTGGTCAGCTGTGATATCAGACATTCCTTCTCCTCCAGCTGCCGTCCAAACTCACCATTCTCAGTGAGCAGCTTTGCCCTCTGGGTAGTCAATTCATTGATGGTTCGCTGAGCTTCCTCACATTTACTCTTGTACTCATTCATGTTGTCTTCCATTGTACGGCACATCTTCTCCATGTTTGACTTGGCCTTCACTACACTCTCCATGTTAGAGGACAAGTCATCCAACTCCAGCTTTAGCTCACTCTTTTCCTTCTCCAGCTTCTGCTTCACACGCTGCAGGTTATCGATCTGTTCTCCAAGTTCGGCAACACTGTCAGCATGTTTCTTCCTCAGGGAGGCAGCAGTTGCCTCATGTTGGAGCGTTGATTCCTCCAGTTCCCTGCGCAGTTTTTGAAATTCTGCATCTCTCTTCTTATTTAGCTCCACCTGTGCTGATGTTGCTCCACCTGCCTCCTCCAGGCGCTCGCTGATGTCCTCCAGCTCACGGGAAAGATCAGAGCGCTGCTTCTCAATTTTGGCCCTGGCTGCACGCTCAGCATCCAGCTCCTCTTCTAGCTCCTCAATTCTCGCCTGGTTTTCTTTCAGCCTCTTTTGGAGCTGAACTGAAGCAACCTGCTCGTCTTCTAGTCTTGAATTCACTTGGACAATCTCAAAGTCTTTTTTTTTTAGTTTTTCCTCCAGCTGCTGCTTGTCATTTTCAATGTCCATCAAACTCTCTTGGGTCAGTTTCAGGTCTCCCTCGAGCTTCCTCTTTGAGCGCTCCAGGTCCATCCTAACTTTCTTCTCTTGCTCCAATGAGCCCTCCAGATCGTCCACTTGTTGCTCCAGCTTAGCTTTGGCCTTGGTCAAGCTGTTGGCTTTGTCCTCTTCACTCTGAAGATCATCCAGTGTCTGCTGGTGAGCCTCCTGTATTGCTCTCTTCTCTTTGGTTAGCTTCATGATGTTTTCATCCTGAGAAGCCATTTCCTCTGTCAGGTTTTTCACCTTATTTTCTGTGGCATGTTTCTCTTTTTCTACCTTGGCCAAAGTCAGCTCCAGATCATCTATATCTTTCTTTAGTTCAGAGCATTCATCTTCCAGCTTCCGTTTCTTAGCTGTGAGATCTGCATTCAGCTCCTCCTCGTCTTCCAGTCGTTCTGTCATCTCTTTCAGCTTGGCCTCCAGTTGAATCTTGCTTTTTATAAGCTGTTCGCAGCGTTCTTCAGCATCTGTCAGCGTGTCTTGTTCCGACTGAATTTGCAGAGTTAGGTCATTCTTTTCTTGAAGAAGAGTGACTATTTTCTCTTCTAATTCCTTCCTTCTTGTTTCTGATTTTTCCAGAGCCTCTTTCAGCTTGTTGAACTCATCTTTCATGTTGGCCATCTCCTTCTCAGACTCAGCACTCTTCAGTAATGGTTTGATTTTGAAGAACAGCTTCATCCAAGGCCAATTCTTTACACCCAGAAAAGAGCGGAGGTTCCACTGGATGACCATCAGGGCATCTCTGCGTTCCACCAGCTTAGCAAACTCTGCCCTCATGAGGATTGCCCGGGCATTAGCCTGGATCCTGGTGATAATTCGAGAGAGTTGCTCATCTCGCATCTCCTCCAGTGTCCCCAGCAAGCCAGCTTTAAAGAAGACTTTGGTGTGACCAAATTTATACTGAGTGTGGTCAATGTCCAGTGATCCCAGCAACTTTTCGGCACTCTTCTTGCAGTCAATGAACTGGCCTTCAGGAATGGCAGATGCATTCAGAATCCTGTACCGTTGTTTAAAGTCGCCATAGAGCACCCTGTTTGGGAAACCCTTTCTGCAGATTCTGATGCCTTCCAGGACACCATTACAGCGAAGCTGGTGCATCACAAGGCAGTTGTCCATGGCCCCTGGAGTTTTCCTCTCATTGGGAATCAGACAGCGGACAAAGTGAGGATGTGTGGTCTTCAGGTTTGTCATCAGCTTGTTTAGGTTTTCCCTGTGAAGTGCAGACACGGTCTGGAATGAGGAACCTTTCTTCTTGGATCCTTTGCCACCTCCTTTTTCACTACTGTCAGCTCCTGAATAGCTTGAAAACAGCAGACTGAGAAGCTTAAGAGAGGATTTCTGGTAAAGACCAACCACAGTTTCATTCAGAGGGTCTTTGTTTTTAACCAACCAGTTGCCAATGTTGTAATCCACTGTACCAGCGTAATGAACCAGGGCAAAGTGAGCCTCTGCTTTCCCCTTTGTAGCCCTTGGCTTTTCAAACATTTTGTTCTTTCCAAGATGATTATCATAGAGCTTGGACTTGAAGGTCTGGTCACTGGCTTTGGGAAACATGCATTCTTCCTCCAGAATTGACAGAATTCCTAGTGGCTTCTCAATGAGGTCAATACAGGCTTGTAAGTCCATCCCAAAGTCAATGAACTCCCACTCAATGCCTTCTTTTTTGTACTCTTCTTGCTCCAGAACAAACATGTGATGGTTGAAAAACTGTTGCAGTTTCTCATTGGTGTAATTAATGCAGAGCTGCTCAAAAGTGTTGAAATCAAAGATCTCAAATCCAGCAATATCCAACACTCCTATGAAGTACTGACGATGCTGTTTAGTGTCAAGGGATTGGTTGATTCTTACCACCATCCAATTAAACATCTTCTCATACACTGACTTCGCCAGAGCACCAAGGGCATAGTTGACTTGGTCCACACTTTGGCCCTTGGTGACATACTCATTTCCTACCTTGACTCTGGGATGGCACAGCCCTTTGATGAGGTCAGCAGAGTTCAGCCCCATTAGGTAAGCTGATTTATCAGCAGCCTCTGTGCCATCAGGCTCAGCCTGCTCTTCACGCTGCTTCTGTTTGAACTTCATGTTACCGTAGTGCATGATGGCGCCTGTCAGTTTGTAGACTCCCATCTTCTCCTCAGTGGTAAAGCCAAGCACATCGAAGGCGCTGTCTGTGGCCATCAGCTCTTCTGAGTCATTGATGGAGGCGACTGTTACCTCTCCTTGGGAGATGTAGGAGTAGTCATATGGGTTGTTAGTGATCAGCAGCATGTCGAGCAGCTCTGGCTTCTGATTGGAAAGGATCTGGTAGAAGATGTGGTAATTCCTCTCAGCTTTGAGCTGAAAGGTGACACGTGACTTCTCCAGCAGGTATGTCTCGATATCAGCAGATGAAAGCTTGCCGCTTGTACCAAAGTGAATTCGGATGAATTTTCCAAACCGAGATGAGTTGTCATTTCTTAACGTTTTTGCGTTGCCAAAGGCCTCTAACGCAGGGTTTGCCTGGATGATTTGATCCTCCAGTGTCCCCTTGTTTGTGTCCTTTTTGCCTCCACCACCAACTGCAGCAATGCTGGCGAAGTACTGGATGACTCTTTTTGTGTTCACGGTCTTCCCAGCCCCAGATTCCCCGGTGATGAGCACAGACTGGTTTTCCCTGTCAGTCAGCATGTACTGGTAGGCATTGTCAGAGATGGAGAATATATGAGGGGGAGCCTCAGATCTCTTCTTCCCTCTGTAAGCTGCCACCACCTCAGCATCATAGACAGGAAGCCACTTGTAGGGGTTGACGGTGACACAGAAGAGCCCAGAGTAAGTGTAGATCATCCAGGCAGCGTAACGCTCTTTGAGGTTAAACAGCACTGCGGGCTCGTGGAGAAAAGTGAACATCGCCATGTCTTCAATTTTATCGAATTTTGGCGGGTTCTGGGGGTGAATATCGGACTCCTTTACAGTGACCGTAGTTCCATCCTCCTTCTTCACAGTCACCATCCCTCCATCTTTGCTTTGGATTTGTCCCTTCACGTATTCCACCTTATCGTCAACCACAAAGCATTCAGTCTTGATGTCAAAAGGTCTAGTCTGAGCCTCCAAACGCTCCTTCTCTGACTTCCTCAGGTAAGGGGCCGCTTTTCCAAACTCAGCCATCAGTGAGTCACCCATGGTTGAGGGTGGAGGTTCAGTCTGAGAAGTGACTTTCGTTTGGTGAGTCTGATACAGAAGTGCAGACTCCTCTCAGCAGATGCATGTCTATAAAGGCTCCCTGTGGGCCAAATAAGGAGATAACTGTAGAAAAGAAAAAAAAAGTTGACACTAAATTTGTCCAGGGATGTGACAGCACAGTGAGGGCAGTTTCAGGACCTTTGGCTGTTAGAATCCATTTTAGGAAAAGAAGCATCTCATTGCTTATCTGTCTGCTGATAGAAAGTCCTGACACTTCTCCATTTAGACTCTACTTAGCTTCAGCTGCATCCTCACAGCACAAGGGCTTCCACTACATTTCATCCAGCATTTCCATTTTCAGTCATCATTCACCAGCAGCAGTTTAACATCCTTTAGAAAGCAAACCTTAACTAAAAAACAACTACTTACCACAGTTTAATTGTGTCACATCTTGTAGGCCTACATTTAAACAATTGTTCATATCTGATTCTTTAAAAGACTTTTTAGGATTTATGTACCTCAGTATTTTTTTTCATCATAAGTCTACTGAACCCTTCCCTTTCCTCACAATATTGCAAATTTCATTTTTCAATGTGTGAAATAAATGTAAACATTTCCTAAAATAATGGAAACAGTGTAACAGTGGTTCATCCTACCTACACATTGTGTTTTGTTTCATGTTTTTAAAAAGTACTAAACACCAGAAGACACTCATTTGTCAGTAATGCATCTCTCCTTCTTTTTTTCAGGGGTTTTCGTCATATCCCAAACTGTTTGACTGAAATCTTAATTTCCAGTCATTTTCATGTCTTTTTAGAATTTTATTTTATTCTTTTGTCAAGTTTAGCAAAATGATGAAGCAGTCTCAGTATACATTTTAGTTTTATGCTTGCAACACAATATAAAGCTAATTTCATTTTTATGACCATTTGATTAAATGCTTATCATCCGTAATTGTAAGTAACCAGCAGTTACTCCAACATTACAACCATTTGTCCAAATCTTGCACAAACTCACAGAATGTTAGGTGAATGTGACAGAAAGTTCTGGTTCTGTTGCTTTGCTAAAACTACAATATCCAAGCACTTTTCTTACCAAACCTCAAACCAACTTCTGCCCATTTTAATATCAAACTCCTAATCATTCTTTACCAGTTGAGATTTGAAAAGGTTTTAAAGGGATAGTTGAGTGTTTTGGAAGTGGGGCTGTATGAGTCTCTTATTGTCAGTCTACGACCTTCTGCAGATGGCGATCTGCAGAAGGTCGTAAGGGGGAGAAATCACTGCAACTGAAGTCAGCATTGCACTGTTGTAGATGAGGTCAGCAGAAAAACTTTCTTTACCCATATACATAAATGCTTTGCTGAAAAATCAATATCTCCTCAATAATATGCTTAATTTAGGATTTTTTCACCGCTTTAGTTTGTTGCTAGACAGATCTTTATCTTGACACTACTGTTATGCCTCTGTGGTCTAGGGAAGCAGAGACATAACATATAATCAAACACAATGAGTGTGAAACAAACAAGCAATTTACTTGTCACAGTTACAAATTACATATAAAAAAAAACACAGTGTGTAACAAAGGATATAAATAACTGTCTGAGGGAGCTTCTCTTCAGGGTGAACATATAGGCCAAAAAAACAAACAAAACACAAAAAGGTGTTCAACAAAAAATGGCAGTTCCCCCCTACTTCTTCTGAATACACTGTGCTCTATATACAAGGTGAATGTGCTCTTTATACAAAGTGAGTGTAACGAGGAGCTAGTGCTTTAGCCTGAGCTAACAGCAGACACAAATTCAACTGAGCTTTACAATTCACCATCAAACAGATCTAACAGGTTACACACAGTCTGACAGTTCATAACATATTGATGGCTACAGAGCGAGGAGGGACGTGACACCGCACAGCAACGACCCTCCAAGACACTGCAGACACTCCGCAGGTTTAAGAGAGCCGCACCAGAGTCAGCCAATCCGACCATGTGCCAGGCAGTGGGCCAATGTGGGCTGGAGGCGGGACCTGTCAATTATTAAAAGATCCTAGAAGGGAGAGGAGGTCTCACTCCTGCTAAAACACATTATCAGGACAGAAACACACATAATCACAATATACATACAGCTGAGGCCATAACACTACATTTTTTTAACCACAGACCCTCTACATATTACTTCGTCCACTTGCACTAGCTTCTACTGTGCACCGTATCACTCCGCAAATCAGCTGCTTGGCTCAGACATTAGCCAAAATAAAAGACTGTCTGGCCTGGCACAAAGTGAAGTGGTGAAAAAATCCTAAATTTAGTGTAAAACTGAACAGATATTGATTTTTTTAACCTCACTTCAAAAATACTGAACTATCCCTGTAAATCTGCCAGGCTGAGTTTAGGAGAAGAGCTGCAGCAGACGTGTGGAGTATTTCTGTGTCCGTGGATCAGATATGAGGAGCGTCATCTGTCTGACTTAAGTGTGTGTGTCTCCTTATCTCTGACAGCTTGGACTCATCAGCAGCTCTCAGCCTCCAAATAGAAACCACAGACAGTGGAATCTGTTTTCATCTCAAAGAACGACATGGACGATGCCGAGAGC
Organism: Naso thynnoides; assembly: GCA_029783665.1. NCBI lineage: Eukaryota > Metazoa > Chordata > Actinopteri > Acanthuriformes > Acanthuridae > Naso > Naso thynnoides. The sequence goes on along the minus strand of JAQLOL010000010.1, from coordinate 25,310,803 downwards.
GTCAAACCTCGGGACTCTGTTCCACAGATCACTACTTTGACCTTCATACTTTATGTACATTTTACTCTCAGTAGTTACGTACTTTACTGTTAATACTTACATACTTTTACTGCAGTAAAACAGGAGAACATTCTCAACTTTTCACTTTGATTTCTGTCATAGGCATTTCATATGAAGTTCACTTCATTTTCATTTCCATCCATATTTAGTTTGTTTTGATCATCTCAGCGCATATCTGAAAAACAAACAAAGAAAACACATAGAATCTTTAAGAGATTGTAAACAATTTACATGCACACACGGGTTTAAGTGTGACTGTAAAAAACTACAGTTCTTACCTCTTTATTATAACACCAACATTTTCACAGTGTTCAACATCACTTATATAAAACTCATTACAGCTGTAAAAATGAACATTAAGTTACTCAGTAAGTTCATGATTTGCCTTTATTTATTCTTTTATATTTCCTGTATTTGCTTTATGTTTAGCAACATGAAGTTGTCTGTTTTTACCTACTTTAAATAATTAGATTCTCAACATTCCATCTAAAAATAAACACCTTCTGTAAATTTTAAGGTCTATTTCTGTTTATGTTTTTAAACTAACTCAGTCATTAGGTCTACATTTCCATGTGACTTTTACAGAAAGTATTTTGAGCCCCGTAAATTCACAGTCTAAAGTTTAAATTTTTGTCTGAGGAGCAGAAATGAACTGAACTCTGCAGCTCTGAGTTTTTGTGTTTGCAGATGATTTGTTGATTTGTTGAGCTTAGCTTTTCAAAAGCTTTTTAAATTTGTTTTATTCAGAATATTTCAATTGAATGTAAATTGTTTCACTGATTAGTTTATATTTCTATCTGACGAACTATTGTATTTTATCTGTTTGATTGTTGAAAAACTTATTTAAGGTTTTCATTCATTCTGTTTAAGCTGTTCAGGCTGCTGTACACACACACACACACACACACAGTATGCTATTTTATTGACTTTGTGTGTGTGTGTGTGTGTGTGTGTGTGTGTGTGTGTGTGTGTGTGTGTGTGTGTGTGTGTGTGTGTGTGTGTG
>JAQLOL010000010.1:25262002-25299914 GCA_029783665.1 Naso thynnoides | reverse complement strand
ATCTCACACACACACACACACACACACAGTGATAGGCTATTTAATCAAGTTCATCCTCTTCCTTCTCCTTCCTCCCATCTCAGGCAAGCCAAGCCAGCACCATTTCTGGCTTGACCAGCAGTGGACTGTCCATCAAGGTAAACATTTTATCTGAATTTAATAACTATATAATAATAGAACTTTTTGGAATACACACGTTAAACACAGAACGCAATAGGTGAAGACTTAATTTAAAAACAATCGACACACCCCTTGGCCAGAGAGGTGAGGGTGCCAGCTAGCTAGCTACTGTAGCTAGCCAGCTATGGGGTGTAGGTCTATTTGACTGGCAGTGTGATAGCTCAGCCGTTCGTGGAAGCCTAAGACATTGTAAACAATCTTATGGTGGTAACTGTGGTTGGGTTACAAGTTAAGGATAGAGCTGTGCTCCTTCCTGTAGGAAACAAACTCACCAGAGCCTTGCATACATTATTAAAATATCAATGTTACAAGTGTATTTTCCTGTAATTTGAAAATACAAAACACGTATTTTATTTTGATACATTTACTGGCAGCAGTATATTGTATTTTATTTTGATACATTTATTTGAGGAGTAGAGAAGTATTTTTGCCCAACCCTGCGCATGAGTCAAACTACAGTCCACAGCATCACAGCATTGAGTCCCCATGCAGATGTGTCCTGTGTTTATGACATACTACATGCTTTGTTCTAGTAGTACATACTACTTCTTCTAGTACATACTGCTGCATGCAGTATGCACACAGTTGGGACACACTGCTCTGTCATGATAGTGCACCTTGAAGTTCGACTCTGTTGCTCTTTTATCCATCACAGCTTTCATGTGAAGTCTTGAAGGACAAACAAAAGGTATGCAGTTTTAAAAGTGAACATTTGCACTCATTCATCCTTTTCGCTTTGTGCAACATTAGTTTATTAATACAACTGTGCATCTGAGTCACACTCATGTAGAACCTACACTTTAATGTGCTCTCATGTCAATCAGCAGTCGAATGTTTGTGCTCCGTTTCCTATATATTTGAGTGAAAAACTGTAATGTATTTTCTGCTGTGCAGATTGTGGGTCAGAGCAGCCAGAAAGGAATGCTGCATACTGCAAAATCTGGCCAGAGGTAGTACAACATCCTGGTTACTTCTGGCATACTGCATTTCACATACTAAATCTTTTTCTGGCATTCTATATGGCAGGGTGATATGGGTACTGGAACACAGTGGAATGATCCTACTACAGAAAGATTCCTGATGATTACTGCCGTCTGCTGGTCACAGCTCAACACTTCAGTTACATTTGTTGTTTTCTGAAACAACTTGAAGATTGATTTTTTTTTAGTTCCATCTTTGCTTTGGGTTTTTACTTCATAATGTCCAGAGACCAATCACTTTTTAAAGCCTTTATTTACTTATATAGTGAATGGAAATACATACAACAAACAAACAAATAAAGAATAGGAAGAATAACTGATAGTGTTTTATTGGTAAAGTGCTGACAGCTGCTCCTTCAACTCCGACAGGACGGACAACGGTGAGCGACTGCCGACATTCAGCAACGACCGGAAAAATCCTCTCCACATCTTTGACGCCATGTTGCTGCAGAGAGAGGATGAGTTAGAACTTAAACCAGGATTAATACGTGTTCAACATGTGATAAACCAGGTTTAAATCTGAAACAAACCATCTTAAATCTGGAACAAACCAGGTTTAACAAGTGAAATAAGACAGTGCAGTAGGTTAAACAGGAAGTACCAGGGTTCATCCCGACTAAACTGCTCCGCTGTCCAGCCATCGTCATCTTTAACAGCAATCATCCTGCTGTTGGTCAGCAGGAGGTGGACAGTTTCAGCCACGCCCACTAAATCTACCTAACAAGGAATAAAAGGGGGAGGAGTTAAAACCTAGACATCCCAGTAAAAGGAGCTGTGGTGTGTACGGAGTGGACAGGTTTTGTGGCTGTACCAGCTGTGGAGGGGCATTTGGCTCCAGCAGACCCAGACTGATATAGTGCTGAGCTGATGGGACCTGTTGGACAGAGGTTACACTCCGCTGGAGGTCCAGGTCCACTGAAGACGACCAATCCACCGGAAAGACACAGACAGGATTCCTCAGGATGCCTCTGCAGAAGTAACACACACATCAACAAGGATTTACAAACACAGAATCATGAGCCGCCGCGCCGCCGCCCCCCCCTCGTGTGTATGGTCACATACCTGTGCAGACAGGTGAGAACGTTGGGCTGCAGCGCTGCATGCAGCAGACTGCAGGAATGCAGCTGAGAAACCAACTGCAACAAACAAAGCGCCTGACGACAGACTGGCCACTCGCTGGGAGATACCGCGGCCATCTCCTGAGACACACACACACAGAGTGCCCATAATGCCAGAGTGAGTTTTCTGAGTTTGCCTGTATGTAGCATCAAAGCTAACAAGAGGCTGAAACAGCAGGTGAGACTGTTGTTATGTCGGTAGGTAAACCTTCAACTGTTGGCTGTTTGTTTACATAAACATGAAAATATCAGACAGTTCTGTTCTCTTACAGGCCTACAGCCCACTGTTCAGCAGTTCTGCTTGTGCTTCCGGTTGGACACAGGCCTCCTGTATATTTTTACTTTTTGCAGGGAAAAAAATTTAAAATAATTTGCTCATTAGGAAACGAGAATACTTGAATATTTAAAATAGTGAAAATGCCTTTCCTTCAAGGAGACACAGTGCATGAATGCAGATGCAGCAAAAGTCTCTTCCGTCACACTTTTTTTGCAAAGATACGAACAGGAAGTGACTCACAGTAAACATGTGATCAGTTGGGGTGATGTAAACAGTGATGCAACCATCCAGGAAGAGGAAACAGCTGACCAGAGGAAGACTGTCGGTGGTGGACGAGTTCTTCTTCAGACGGTGAAACTGATGGAAATCCCACGGCACAGAGCAGCTGTCCACCTGCAGCAGTTCAACACAGGAGACCACATCTGTCACCATGGGGACCAACATCATCACTGCTGGCGTTTCCTTCCTGTTTGCACATTGACCAGTCAAAGTTCATATTTTGTTTAAATTTAGTTTTCACTCATTACATACAAGGCTTCTCCACCTACAGCTGACAGATCATAAACACTACAGTACCCATAAGCCTCAGGTGCTGTAGCTAAGGAGAAGAAGGTAGTCAGCACCATTTGTCGCCATGGTTACTGAATTTATCCCAAACTGAGCCATGATCATATAGTGTTGCTGAAATAGGTTGAAAATTCCAGATATTCAGACTCTGGAGCTACATGATTGGCTGTTTGTCAGTGAAATGCACCATGGGAGATGTAGTTGGTTTGAGGCTTGCTCCTGTGACTCAAGTGCAAAATTTAAACCTGAGCTGAACATTCATGTGTCACAGGTTTAGGGCAAAAAAGACAGAGTGTGAAGAAGAAGAGGAGAACTCTGAGATCACACACACACACACACACACACACACACACACACACACACAAAACTGAAAGAAGCTTTCACACTATTTCATTAACTGAAAAGTGAATTTTATACATGAACTCATGAATAAAATCCAGGTTCATCTGTTCGCTCACCTTGATGAGCACGTCGTCTTCCTCTTTAGTTCCTTTGTAGATGGAGAAACTTCCTCCATCCAGAACTCGGGAGTAGGTGTGATAGACCTCGCCCCCTAGTGGACACAATGCAACACACACCCCATAAATCATGAGTCATGTGACCGATGTGGTGCGGAGCCTTCAGGTTCTACAGTGCGTCATGGTTACATGTCTCCCGAGTTTCATTCACAAACTTAGTCTTGATGATGGATATCAGTGTTACAAGAGTAATCCTAGAGAACGCAGTAACTAGAGTTTATCTGTATACAAAGAATGAGGAGGCACAGTGAAGTTCAACATCAATCCGAGAATGAATCGTTTTGTTCTCTTTAATCTTCAGAGACAAAAACTGAGTGGAGCTTTTCTGTTTTCTCTCACAGTAAACTGAAAGTGTCACCTTCCTTATCGATCTTTTAAAGGTCACATGACTGATGTCGCATGAACTAATAATGAAACTGATCACTCGTCAATGAGGTGTGAATTTGAAATCAGAGGTACCCAGCTGCAGACTGCTGTGCTCATCCACAGCGGGGAGGGGCCCGGCATCTGAGTGGAAGTCTGGACAGGAAGTGACATCACTGAGGTCCAACAGTCCCTGTCTTACGTCTGGGTCACAGGGATCCACACCCCCAACTGGTAAACAAACACCACAACTGTCACATAGTGTAAGCATGGAAGAACAAGAGATGGAGTCAAATCGACAAACAGCAGGGGGCGACGTGACGACTGGTCATTATAAACTCGACCTTAGGAAACATTTTGAGCCTGACCAGCTTTATCAAATCAATAATTAACTTTTTTCCTCAAAGCACTGATTTCGTTCCCTTCACATAAAAAAAAAAAATCTTCTGAAATCCTCCTGAACCGTTTTATCAAAGTAAAAATAAAGGAACTACTTTTGTTTTATGAGAAAGAGCTGACACCCGGAGGAGTAAGCAGCCAATCAGAGGTCTTACTGCAGTCACCCTGAGCTGCCATCTGTCTGTCCGTCCGTCTGTGAACTCCTCCTTCACTTAAATCTTCTCTTTGTGTTTTAAAGTTTTTTGCTGCTTTTTATCAGTAGGGTGAAAATTTTGACTTTTGTGTGAAAACACAGGAAGTGTAAAAATGTTGTTGCTGATGTGACAAATGCTAACATGCTAACAGCAACAGAACGGCCTGTTTGTGAACCAACACGAGGACAGACACAGTGGGAGTGGTCAGCTGAGAAAGAGCCTGTAGAAGCTGCTCACAGGATGTGATGTCAACAACAGGAAATTGCTGCTGTCTGCAGAGTTTTCATGATGTTCATACAAATATCACCGGATTACTTTGATTACTCAGTTACTTTGATATGAAGATGACTGTCAGGAAGCTGTGCAGTTCAGAGTGAAGTCATGTCTCACCTGGTGACGGCACGTGGTCCATCACTTCCTGCTCTTCGTCCAGCGGACTGCAGCCGCCCAGTGAGGTCACAGAGTTGGCCTCCACACTGGTTTCCTGTATTGGGCTCAGGTTGTCTCTGCTTTTGGACGCTGGTCTCTGAGAGACGGCGGGGAGGCGGGACTCTTTGGTTGCCCCTTGCTGAAGATCTGACAGATGAGGAGCGCATGAACATGGAGTCAAAGTTCCTGATGAGCGGCTTGTTTTCAGATACATCTCACATGTGAATCACCAGCAGAGCAGAAACATCAGCGCCGCAGTGTGGACCAATCAGAGACACAGAAACACAGGCAAGCGCGTTCATGAAGCTGGGGTCTGTTTCACAAAGGAGCTTCAACAAACTCTCAGTCTAACCCTGAACTCTGAGTTGATTTAGCTTCAGTACTTCAACTGAGTTTCTAGTTACAGAAAAGCTGACGCGTGTGCACCATGACTATAAAAAGCCGACATTAATGAAGCACCGATACTATGATTCACCATGGCAACAGTGGACAAAAAGAGTTCCGCCTACCTTTCCCCTGTGGAATTAGGAATCTGCATGCGCATGTACAGTGAGTATAAACATATTTTTATGGATAAAAAAAAAAGAAATATGGCTGCAGTGCAAAGGAGAGAGAAGTGGTTTGAGAGAAAATTGCTGCTCGAGTAAATGCGTGAGTTTGAATCAATCTATTAATTTATTATTTAATCACACTTATAACATTAGAGGGGAAAACTGAATGGTATTGAACCTAAAAATTAATATAAGCCCCTGAGTGCAGGATGAGTCATCAACACTTATAAACTATTTTCCAGGAAATGCTTAATTGTAAAATAAAATTAATCAAAACTGCAAAACTACTTATTGGTCATTGCTGGGCCATGTATTGTCATATGGACAAGGATAAGAGCAACACATGTCAGATTAAAAAACCTAAAAAACAATTTTCATCTCATGGGGACTTTAAATTTTCATTGGAACTGTGAAGCAAATGTAACTGTGCGTCATGGTCGTGCAGCTGCAGACTCACCGAGATGTGGTAACTGGATCTTCACACACAGGCCTCTCTCATCAGGAGGGAGGAAAACATTGTCCGGCAGCTCGCCTCTGTTAGACCAAAGCAAGAAGAACTGAGCTTGAACCCATTTCACCTCTTGTTCCTACCACTGAGCCCCACCTGTTCTGCGCATTCATGTTTAGACCAACGTTGCCCCAATATTCAAACAAAGATTTTGTAGGCACACACTTCAAACAGAGGGTTGTGAAATTTATTTTGTGAATTACTGGCAGGATCATTGCGGGAGCAACAGAGGCGACCAAAGAAAGTCACTAATCACGTTTTTCTCTATTAACAAAGAATTAAAGTTACAAGAACTGTTGCATATACACCACTAGACCATAATTTGTGTTCAGTCACATCATTCATGTGAGTGAAGGGAAACACACACCCTGCTGAAGCTTCGTTTCCACTGAGCAAACAGTTCAGTTTGGTACCCGTAGATCTGTCTTTCATTCCCACTGCTGGCCTTTCTCTTACTTGGTGTGCGGGAGGTTTATGGGTATAAATGCTGGATGCATACATGTGCTACAGGAATCGTGACGGCGCTCCACCACATTTTGTCTCCAAGTAAAAATATTTTACCTGCAAAAACCAGCAGAAATTCCTGCATATTTTATAAAGTGTTTGAGGATCCAACCGTTTTTAAAGTGTCTGTCATCGTGACAGGAGGACAAACAAAAATGAATTATGGTTGATGTTCAAACATTTCAATGCTGTACCTGTAGGATATGTATGTGCGACAAATCCCTCTAAGTCCCCTTCAGGTTTCACAGTGACATTTAAGGTGGACTGATTAATTCATGGCATAAGTTGTGCACTGAACAACATGTAAGAAAATGTTCCACTTTAAAAGATCTTTTTTCACCAATAACGTTAAACTTATGACAAAGAACCAACATGAAAGGGCAGCAAAGCATCTTTTGGTTTTGGTTTCATGTTTTAAAATGCTATCGGAACATTACGGACGACGACACACATAGATCTTGAAAGACAGATTCAATATCCACCCAAAATACCATGACAAAAATGAAAACTAAGGATACTTGCTCTGTAATTTTATTTTATTTTATTTTAGTTAGTTTTCGTTAATGTTAATGGCCTTGCTTCAGAGGAAAAGGGGACTTTCTATTTTCTGTTGTTAACTACGGCCAATATAACCATCATTGCTGCTCTGTATCAGTGTGGAAGTCTCAGGCACGTTGGAAAACTTAACGATGACGCGTCCGTGTTCATCACATCACGTGGAAGTGTATAGAGTCCTGTTTTACAGCTCCGGCAAAAACATGTTGCATCTATTTATGTGAAAGCCATCAGAGCCTGACGAGGTAACACGCTCTTGAAGGAGTGTCCCATTTCATAGATTTCAGCCCTTAAGGAAGTTCAAAGGGGCGAGGCGTAGTGGAAGGGGTAACAATGAGTACTGGGATTGGACCTTTGAGTTTAGATGATTTGCACAGAGATTATGTGAGTCGTTAGTTTATTACCCAACAGGCCTTGCAGCAGCAGCAGCAGCAGCAGCAGACTGGGACTCATCATATATCTGGAAGGAGGCGGCAGCTAAAGCAGAGTCACTGATCTGTGACGAGGAGCCTTCAGAAACCTGCATGGAGCCACATGACATCAGCTGACTGTCATTGGATGGTTTAAGGTCACATGATTCAACTGTCAGCCTTCAGGGTGTTTCCTCCAAAGACCTGATCAATAATGTTGATGACTGAACTGTTGATTTGACAAAAGTGTCATAGAGAATTCTGTTTTATCTGCTGGTCATCCGAAACATCACAAGGTCAAACTGAAGAGAAACTCACCAGGAGCTTTTGTTTGTTTTAGTTTACCTTAAGTGTTTTTTTCCACAAATCACCTGTAAGACACATTAAAGGTGTGTCAGTGTCTTTAACCGACCTGTTGCTGAGACCTCCTGAGGAGCAACAGCTTATTCTTCTGCTCAATCTCCAGACTCAGCTGCTCCTTCAACGCCTCCACTCGCCTCAGTTTCTCTACGGGGAAAAATGAAAACACCTGAGGTCAGCGAATGTGTCATGAAGTCAGTGAACATGTCGCGAGGTCACGAACTTTTCTTGAGGTCACTGAACTTGTCAGGGGGTTAGTGAACACTATGTCGTGAGATCAGTGAGCACACCTGTCAGCTCTTGCTGTTTCTTTTGTTTGTGTCTTTCAGCTCTCAGTTCTTCGAAGCTGAACTCGTCTCCATCTCTCATCAGCAGCTCTCTGCAGTACTCACTCCTCTGATTGGCTCCATCCTCCTCATGAAGCTCCACCCCTTTGCTAAGGTGTGTCGTTGATGCCGACTTGCAGCCAGTAGGGAAAACGCTGTTGAGCCGGTACAACATGAGATGTGTCATGTGATTTGTCAGCATTCAATATGAAACATTTTTTCAGTTTGTTTTTGTCCTCGCAAGGCTTTTGCACCAAAACACTCTTACTGTGTGTGAACTGATGTTTCCACCTGCGGCCCCTCAGCCATCTCTGCACCTGGAACTGACCAATTAGAAAACATTAAGTCATTCATCAGCTACGATCATGTCATATATCACATACTGCCATGACAACATGAAGTCCTCGGTTTACTCTGATATTTATTGTAAATGTCATCAGCAGGCCTCACAGTTAAAATGCAGATTTAATTCAAATGAAAAAGTTAATAAATAATTCACATTATCTGAGACCAGCAGATAAAAATGTTACAATTGTCTCAGGCATCATGTTATCAGAAAGAAAGTAAAGAAATTAAAATTACTGTCTGCAATGATACCTCCCTCGAGTCTACAGTCTACAACAAACGTGGTCATTCAGGTATGAAAGGGGCGGGGCTAAAGTTTAGGGGCGCTCAATGAAAGTGTGTGCGTGTGTGCGTGTGTGTGTGTGTTTCTATAAAATTTGGCCACGTTACATGCATCAATTTAAAAGTTATAGGCTATGCCTTTTTGTGACAAACCACTTCCATTGCCACGCCCCCTTTTAGTCAGTTGGCATGAACACAAACACACACACGCACACATGCTTGACCTCCCAAGAGTGGGAAATTTTTGCAGACCAGCAGACGACCTATGGAGCCGAAGGTCGCAGCTTAAGAGATGATACAAAAACAAACACTGATAGAAGCGACACCAGGGGATCAGCAAATGACAACTGCAGGTTGGCATCACGTGAAAGTGCTTTCAGCCAATCGTATTCTTCAGTGAAAACATTTTTGATACATTTTTGGACTGTTGCCAACAGAAAATAAAAACGCAAACTGATCTGAAAATGCTAAATGAAGCAAAACACCAGCTGAAACCAAACCAGTCATCACTGACCACGGGTCATGCAGCTGTGTATGCACACATACATAGACATGTACACACACACACACACACACACACACACAAATATACACTGTCGTGAATTAGAGAACATACACAAGACTAACATGAAAATATAGGTAATGTGTTGTAAATTTTGTTTGTTTTTTAACAGTTGAATGTAACTTTGATTATGTGCTTTTGTCATCTTGATAATGATGATTGTTTGTAATTCTTGTTAAGCAGAAAAGCTTAACAGGGACAAAGGCTGCAGATGAACACATCTGTAAGTTTGCATTGTCCCTACAAATAAACCAATCAATCATTAACATAAATGAAATGATTAATATTGTATAAGGTGCGTGTGTGTGAACTTTGATGGCAATCTCATTTATTGTCTTTGCATAATTTAACGCTCTGAGGATTTCTTGTTTTCCACTGGAATATTTGTAATTAATTATTAAATGTTTAAAAAAGTGTCAACAAGTTCACATTAGAACATTGTTACGCAGCAGACTCGCTGACTCAAACTCTGGCAGATTCACTTTTTATTTTTATTACGAATTTGAACTTTTAACAAAGGATCTCACTTTAGGACTAATTCTTACTTAACTTGTATCGATTCTTTCTCTCCTGTGCTGAAGAGAAGAGCTGTGACTGTTACCGTTTCCCTGTGGGGATCAATAAAGGGTTTTTTTCCCTGAACGTTGTCTAACAGGGTTGATCAGTGAAAGGAGCTTCGAGCTGATTTCAAGCTGAACAGGTGTGGAGCAGGTGAGGGCTGCAGCGTCAGTTGCCATGGTGATTTGGCGCTAGATTTTCCACAGCACAGAAAACTCAACTGAACGTGAACACGTGAACGTCGCTTCGAACTTCATCCCTCACCTGAGATCAAACATCCGAGTTGACCTGACGGTCATTTTGCTTGTCATCAAACAAGGTCAGTCATTACGTCAGTTCCTGTGGGCTTGAACCAACAGGCGGCTGATTTTGTCACACAACCTGTCCACTTTACACCACAGCACCCCGTGAGCCTCTGACGTCATACAGCTGTCCAGAGTTCCCCTGAGCTAATTCAACTACACTCCGTTACCGTCAGCTTTTGTTTACAACAGTGAGTTTCGGGGTCCGACCCGGAATAAAACAAATAGATTCTACGTTTTAAAGTTTCATCTGTTGGCAAACGAGTTCACTGTCGAGTGTCAGGCAGCTGCTAACATTAACGTTAGCTAACGTTTCCACCGCAGCTCATCAGCTCGATCATCGATAGACACCGACAACAACTTTCAGCTTTACGTTAAAGATGCGTTTCTTCTTAATCGCGCGATTTGCTGCATACAAGTGAAGATTTCTCACCTGAAAGTTCAAAAATCCCAGAAAATGACAACAAATCAATCCGCCGTCAAACTTGGTTTTAAAATTCCTGCGGCGGCTCTGATTGGACAGTTGGACATTTTAAGCGTCACTTCCGCTACAGGTTACATAGTTTATACCGCCCTCCGCTGGTTGGAGTGTGTACTGCACACTGTCGCGCTGTTAAACACAAAAGCAATATTCGCGCATTGATAATAAATATTTAGGACAGCTGCGCTGTGAGCAGAGACAGACTCACAGCTCACACGAAATACTGAAGTGTCCACCGCTGACTGGCGGGAAACAAGGCTGCTGCTGAGCAAGTTCGTTATTATTTTAGGCCCTACTTGTGTCCAGAGAATGGTTAAGTTGGTTACCATAAAGGGGAAATAAATAAATAAATTACTAAATGAGTGAATAAATAAATAAAAATCCTTTCAGCAAAATCTCGAAGGCTATAGCCACAAATCTGAATTCAGTAGCCTAAATCAAAGCCTTCGTTTTTTAAATATTTGAACATGAAACCCCAAACGGTAACTCCGTGTACCTCTTTTAATGCAGCCTATACTTTCATTTTCTCAGACTTTGTAATTGAATGTGTAGGCTATCCCCTGGCATCTGTTATTTTGTCCTGTTGTGCTATTTTCGCCATGTTATAGCCTAAATGTAATACCTCTCTATATAACTCAATCTGTACACCCAAATTGTGCAATAAAGAAAGAGAGGAGGGTTAAAGCCAGTCTCACTGTTTTAATCAGCAGTCTTCTTCTACTATCACAGTTTTGAAAGGACGCCGCAGCTGACTGTGACTGTTTTACAGAAATATGCAGTCAGACCTTTCTTAGTTTTTGTAGAGAAAGAGCTACGTCCGATGTATCTTTTTAAATCAGGCTGTTATCTATTTCATCTTTTCAAAATGACACTCACCATTTTTAAATAGGCTCAATTTGATGAAAAAACTCCTTTAACTCTGTTTAGGCCTAAAGTTTATGCACCATTGTTATTTTGCATTTTACAGCCTACTATAGGCCTATAATGTATGTAATAGGCCTATAGTAGGCCTAGGCTAGCCTACTATGTTTCTGTTTTAATGTCCCCAACATTAAAATTTGCTACAAACATGAAAGCCTTTTTTTTGAAGGTCGCAATAGTAGTCAATTTCTGAACTTTTATTTTGAAGACATGACTATTTCCGGCTCCGGTGTCTGATATCTTGCTTTAACTTGACACAGTCAGTATAAACAGCTGGATGAGTCCAGCTGTGGCTCCAGATGAGTGTGATGGGGGGACGGGAAGGTTGACAGTTCCTGCCGGCCGGCAGACTCTCCTCCGCGGCTGTGACTGAGCCCACCCCTGCCTCTTCTTTCAGCCCAGATCCTGACCTGCAGCCACTGGGCAGAAGCATCATGCGGGACCCGCGGAACTGGACACCTGTACTCGGCTCTGCTGGGCGGGGAAAACCGGCCACCTACACCGGCGAGAAGGCGAGGCTGCTGGCCAAAGCCAACAAGAAGTGGGCGAGGCTGGCCACCGTGGTGCTCTACGTGCTCTCCGTGTCCGTGGGGGCCGTCGTCCTGGCTGTTTACTACAGTCTCATCTGGAAACCCACGCCTGGACCCGGACCGACCCGGACCGGGGCACCGGGAGCAGCGACCTCCGCAAGTGAACTGGACTCTGAACTTGGTAGAAGAACTGAGATAACTAATCAAAGTCAACTTTCTTACAACATGAATGTGAATAACAATAGTTCTATTAAAGACGCTTATTTGTCAGTGAGAACTAACCAACCTGATCAAAGCAAAAACCTGACCGGCTTAGAGGACGCCTCTCTCCCGGCCTCTGCTCAGGTTCCCTCGGTCCTTTCCATCGGAGCGACCGAGCACCTTCAGGCAGGACAGGGCTTCACCTTCGCGGCTCTGATGACCGCCAGGCCGCCCGCAGTGACCGCGGAGGATCCGTCCAGCCTGCCGACACATCGGGCCGCGGAGAGGCGAGACACGCAGAGCTACGGGTCCGGGTCCGGGATGGAGGAGCTCGGTGACGGAGGAGAGCTCGTTGGTCTGTTGGCTGATGAAGGATAACGAACACTTCTTCACTGTGTCACTTAATTGTTTATGTTTATTGATGAAACTAAGCACTCATGCAACATTAATGTAACAGCCAGCACGTTAGAAACACTTGGGTCTTTAAAAATAAACCAAATATTTCAATTCAGTGTTTCTGACTTATTAATCGATATAGGCCTAACTGATCCATAGTCACTTTCCTGTCATGTCTCATATGTCTCTACTGATGTTTTTATGTTAATTGTACTATTTAATATTTTCATTATTTAAAAGTCGGTGGCAACAATAAAGCTCTTTTAAAAGATTTTTGGTTCCCTTTTTGTGGAGAAAAAAGCCATAATTTTTCATGTGATTGAAGTTTTTTTTTTTTTTTTTGGTGACCCTCTAACACTTCATAAATCCAAACTGCAAACCGAAAGAAAACCATTTAAAATATCCACAGAAGGACTTCAGAGAGGGAAGAAATAATCACTTTGTCTCCTCCGGATTCGTCTGTCTGTCTGTTCATCGGCTGACAGACTCCACTCTGTGTCTGTCTGTCTCAATTAAGTCAGGTGCGTTTGTTTTTTTTAATGATGAAGACATACTTCATGTGGAGTCAGGGCTCAGTTTTCCCCACAGGTGCACTTACTGAACAAACAAACAAACAAAAAACCCACCTCAGAAAGGTAGAAGTGGACTGAGTTCACTGTCTGGTCATCTGATCATCAAGATGTCCTGTGTGATGAACACAGGAAGGAAGAAACTCATTAACACTAAACAACACATCCTGTTTACTTCACATGCTGTTGAGCATTTTACAAAGTATTTCTCCCTGATGACAAAAAGTACTGCAACTACCGCAGTTTTCAGGTGCCTGTCCACTTTATTAAGTATTTTCACTTTATACTTAGGGAGGAAATATTGTACTTTTTACTTCACTATGCCTTACACTACACTGTATTACATAACGCTGACAATACTGCTGTACTTTTACTAATAGTATAGTACTAATACAGATGGTGTCGGCTTCAGAGCAGTGAAGAATGTGAGAAATACTTGAATGTGCAACTTTAAAAACTTAGAGAAGAAACCGATAAGAAGGAGAGTGATGGATGGAAAAACTGATGCTTGGACTCGTGCGGGCTCCGTTCAACACGACTGTCATTCCACATTTATTTCTCTTGTTGACAAACATGTTTCCTGCTCAAGATTTCAGAACTGAACTGTTTATGAGGCTGCCATCTTATTGTGTCAGTGATGATCTTAAAGTCGCAGTCAATCAGGAAATGACCTTTTTCATTTTTGATTGTGTTGACAAAATGTGTCCACAGACAGAGACACTCAGCAAAGAGCTGCAAACGGTTTGTGCGGTTCAGCAGGTTTCTGCGGCAGCAGCAGGACGCAGGGAGCTCTGATGGCACGCGGGACAAGTTTGACTGCAGATGGTGCAGCAGCACGCTCCACGTCAGGAAGAAGCGGTGGATGAGATGGGTAGCAATGGTTTACTACGAGCACACTTTTTGATCTATTAGGCTAGGTTCAGTTTTTAGGATGTTTAAAGTGATATTTCACCACAAGTTCTTTTTTTTTTTTAAATCAATTACTCAGCCTTAGACGTCCTGAATTTTAAAATATATTTTTTTCCTTCCAGCATTTCTTCACAGCAAACGGGTGATTTCTAAAGTGTGTGCTCCTTTTTGCTGACAGTCTGTGGAGGTTCACTCTTTAAAGCATCAAAACCATCTAATAATGTCAATCTTAACTCTCCACAGCTCCGTGTGGTAAAATCCAAGTCCTCTTTCTTTATCGTGTCGAAGACTTAATACTTCCAAAGCACTTTGATTTTGTCAAGAGGCTCCTAAATCCAACACATTCGATCCAGTAATAAAAATGTTTGGATAGGAGCGCCTCTGGACTCAAAATGCATTTGTATGAGGTGCTCTTTGGACAGGGACACCTATATACTCAAAAATCACAAAAAGCTTCAAAGCACTCTTTGTAAAAATATTAAAGAGCCTTGCTGCTATTTACAGACTTCTGAATATTTTTAAAGTGTGTGCCTTTGTTTTTTGGGGGATTTTTGAGTACATTCAGTCCAGTATTCGGAGTCGTGTGTTACAGTTTTGGGGAACTCTGGTTTGAATAAATATGTTTCTGTCCAAAACTGCAGAAACTCTTTTCTCAGTTTTGGATGGAATCATATTCATACGAGTTGGACTTCACCAAAACTGTAACAACGTGACGCAAACCCTTGGATCGGATGTGTTGGATTTAGCAGCTTTTTGGCCAAAATCAAAGTGTTTGGAAGTATTAAACTTTCAAGATGATCAAGAAAACTTGGATTATACCACACAAAGTTAGTGTGAGTTTTGGTTGTACGTTTTTTAGAAAGTTTTATGCTTTTAAGAGTGAGCCTCCATAGATTGTGAGCAAAAGAGAGTGCACATTGTAGAAATCACCCGTTCACCGTGGAGGAACACTGGAAGGAAAAAAAAAACTCTATTCAATTCCAGGTGTCTAAGGCTGAGTAATCAATATACAAAACAGAATTTTATGGTAAAAAAATCACTTTAAAGCTGCTGACTGCATGCAAACAAACTGGTGCTGGAGCTGTTAAAGCACAAGGATGAACGTTAAGAGAGTGGCGTTCACAAACGAAGACTACTGTTTGAACCTGCATTCGTAACTAGTGGTTACAAACACATAAAACATTGAACGGCAGGCAAGAGGAGACGAATAATGACATCATCAGCTTCTGATGCCAGCGCCACCAAAATCCTACATGACAACCATCTTCACCTGAGGACAACCAGACAACTGCGGGTCTAGTGGACGCAAGCAGCTTCCTGAGCCCTGCACAGAATGACACTGGTCTCTGTTCCTCACAGACAGACACTAATGCGATGCGTTACTCCTGTTCACAGATGACAGAACTTCGATTCATCTGTCTCCCTCCCTTCGACACGTCCACTGACTTTGACCATCAGATGACAGGATTTTGTGTCCCGACAATCACCTGTGAAAAACAGCACTTTCATTATTCTGTAATCCATCAGCAGTTAATCTGAACGCCGGGGAGCTGCCGGCTTTAATCTGAAGACATGACAAGCTGTGAACAAGGGTTCAAATCCTCAAAACTCAGTCACATCAGGAAATAAACAAACATTAAATGAGGACGTCTGATGGTGGTTTCTGGATTTTCATGACATGTTGCTCGCATACTTCCAGGTCCATAATGGAAGTCGATGGATTTCTTTGTGTCATCAATCAGAACATTTTGAACCTGCAAACATCGACGGGTCGGATGGTCCATCAGATTACATTGTTTCCGGCTGACTGCAGCTCGGCTTGTTTTAATCCTGTCAGAGGAGGATCAGATCATAAATTTATCTCTCTGCTGTGTCGACTTTCATTTTTTAACTAAACAATTCCTGAAAAGGTTCATCTGTGGTGTGGCGGTGTGTTGTTGCCACGTGAGTCTAATCTCTCCTCACTCATGTTGTTTGCAAGGAGCCACGGACCAGCAGCAGCTGTTCTTCAGTTCAAATTTAGCATCATGCTAACGTCAGTGTTCACTACATGCAGTTCAATCTGAACTAAACCAGGCTGCACATCACTAACTAGTTCTTACAAGGAGATTATTTGTAACTAAGCATTTGCACCAACTAACTGCAGCAATTAACTGCTGTGGCTAACTTTAGCATGCTAGCATCTGACTCCTTCAGACTGAGGTAATACGCTTGCCAAGGATGGACAGTAACAAAGTAAATTTACTTCAGGACTGTACAAAAGTAAGTTTTTCAAGTACACTTAACTTGAGGTTTTTTTTTTTTTTTTGGAAACTTATTATTTTTAATTCAACTACATTTCCATGAGGGTCCTTTTAATCTGTTACTTTTGCTTTGAAGTCTGCTGATGATTTTTTTTTTCTTTTTTGAAATCCAAAGACAACAAACTGCATTCATGTAGTTCTGTGCGGTACTTGCCGTACCTGTACCTCTAACTACCTCGCCCGTCGCCAGGGTCGAACATAGAGTAAACGTCACTCAGTTCATTTAGCGATGCTAATTATGGCAGATAAAGATGACGATTTGGAGCACCCACAGCCAAATCTGAAGTCCATATTTGATGTAGAGGACAGGGGAGATGACTGGTCGTCCTATGTGGTGAAAGTGGATGAAACAATGCAATAGTGTTGGGTGCTCTGGGACAGAGAGGGAAAATCTTAAACACAAAAAAAGCGTGAAGACCAGGCACTGCAAGCACGAATATGCACAAAATGAGGAAGGAAATACTTGAAAAGCCTTTGTTATAATGGCTCAATCATTAAAAACCCAACATGTTTCGACCTCAGAGGTTGAAATTACCCCCTGAATAAATAAATAAAATCAATAAAATAAATAAAGTTATTTGCCCTTTAATAAGTAAGCCGAGAGCGGCCATGGTCGCTATCATCTTTTTTCATCCTGTTATCTCGAGATCACGAATAAGTCATTTCATTAACATGGGATAACATTGTTTTCTGTGTTAATGGGATAAATTAATGTGTTGTCACAGATTAACAAGGCTTGTTTTTCAGTGATAATGGGATATTACATCAGGCGAGCTTTCATCACCTAGCTGAAAGCGAGTTTGTGGTTCATGACAGATTTGGCAATCAGGCTCACTGCCAGCAGCATCACTGAAGTGCGATCATCTGTAAAGCTTCAGCCGGGCTCGTCTCTCCTTAAATGAGGAATGCTGATCTGAATGTTATCTCTAACAGAAAGACACAGTGCAATTTCTGCCTGTGTTAGACCTCGGATAAAGCACAGTCTGATGCATTGATCGGTTCTCCGTTATGTGACATTTTCAGGCCTTCTCACAGGTGTGAAGAGTCATCTACATGCTGGAGCTGGTTGCACTCCAGATCTCTAATAAAAAAATATTAGAAAAGAGGAAACAACAGGCTTTCGTTATTCCTTTATCATGGGGAAAAAAGCCTCGTTATCCCATCGTAACGCATTAATATATCCCATTATCACAGGAAAACGAGCCATTATTCCATCATAACTTAACGATTTTTTTTATGATCTCGAGAAAGAAAAAAAGATAGCAGCGACCATGGGCGCTCTCAGCTTCTGTAGTTAAAGGAAGAAGGTAAAAAGGTGTAAAAATAATGATTGACGACCATGTCTGACCTGTGACTGATTTTGGCAGCTCCGTGGGCGGGACCTCAATAATGTGGCTCCAAAGGTTCACTCGTCACTTTATTGAAGTTAAAAATCAGGGGCTTCTCAGACTTGTTCAGGCCAATCAGTAAGGCTTCATAGTAACATATATTATTGTAATTTGATAGAAGCCTAAGATTTCCATCCAACATTTTGTGTCTATTGATTTAACATTCATGTTGTATGGGGCATGTAATTCATCTAGTGCTCAACTTAATGCAGTATGCTCCTAATAAACTTTAAAATTCATTATAGCCATATTTACTCATAAAATTCAACAGCTTCACATAAAGGAAGAGTATAATTGCCTTTAATGTTTATACATTAATAAAACTTTAACATGATTAAAAAAAGGTTTTTTACTGTTCATGTGTGTAGAGATCATTAAACACATTAAAGTTATCCTACAGCTCCCCCAAATGGACACAGAGTGAACTGCAGGCTCAACATGACAGTGAAGCCTCAAGTCAGATTTGTTAGAATTAATTATTACGTTCGCCAAGAAGGCTTTGTTTTCGGTGCTGTCTGTCTGTTAGTGAGCAGGAGATTACAGAAAAACTACTGGGCCAATTCCCATGAAAGTCTGAAGAAGGTTGTAGACTGAGCCAAGATGAACCCATTAAATTTGGAGGCAAATTGAACATGTTGTTGCACCCACAGGGGGCGCTACAGCTGTGTTTCCAACTTCAAATGGCCAAAACTCAGTGGCCATTACACTGATCAACCCTGAACTTTGCATGAATATTGTTGCGGACTCTGCCTTGAGTTTGGTCACACAGAGAAAAAAAACAATAACAATGCACCCATAGGGGGCGCTACAGCAATGCTTTACGCTTTACATTGCCATATCAGAGACCAGGAGAATAGCAGGGGTGTCCCCCTCCTTTTGTCAGGTGACTCTCCTTCTCCTGTGCGCGTGCACCTGCGCAGGTGCATGTATGTGACTGCCTGCCTTGACAAGGGTATGTGCTCTCTTCTAGAACTTCTAGTTCTCTTTAATAATATAAATCACTGAACTCTATGTGTTTTAATTTATTTACTACTTGAAAGGCAGCTGTCACACGACAGGAAATAATGAACTGTGCATCACACTGAGATAAAAATTACAAAGGTCTGCTGATGTTACAAGCTTTAGAAAAACAGCCTCTAGGAAAAACTGACTGTTATCAACGCTGATTGAAATGTGTGGATTCACTGTCGACTGGGCGGACAGTGGATTTTGAGTATAATACATAAAAAAACAGCTTCTGCTTAAAAAACGTTTTAACATTACGACAGGACTGCACTGATTAGCCATGACTATCGATGAATGAATCCTCTCAAGCTGACGTGTGACTAACAGATTCAGAGTTTTGGGCCTGATTGACTGGACATTGTATTCACTAAGCTGTTGCTGCAGGCTGTTTGATATCTGTACTGAAACACACAGAGGAAACGTCTTTTTTCAAACAAAAATGTCTGCATGTTGACCGTCATGTACAGGAAGTTAAATCAAAGGCTGCCTCGATGGAAGGAAACCAGATTTAATATGCTATAAAGGAACCTTCCAGATAAACACACGAACTAAAGGAATAAATCCACACACACATTTCTTCACAAACAGAAATCCACTTGGTTTATTAAGAGCTTAAGAAAGGTTTGTGTATTCAAGAGATCAGAGCGGCATCTTTCAAAACGTGAGTGAGAAAAGCTTCAGAGCAACAAAGAAGAAGCAGCTTCAGGCTGAATGACAGCTGACCTCACACATCAGGACCTGCTGCTTCAGAGTCACGTGACCGTTCTTATCTGCACACTGAAGTTCAGGTTCAGCATCAACAGCGGCACAAGCTACAAGTTTCACTTATTCTAGTTTAAACTGTTTCCAGTCACTGCTGAACTGGATGACTGGGTTCTAAACTGGTTTGGGCTGAACCGAAGTGGAACAGTTTTGGTCGGTAGTAACCCGTTTCTAGTCAGTAAAGACCTGGTTGGGAACTCTCAGTTGGTTTCAGTTAAAGTGACTGACTGTATCAAAGTGCCATTTTTTCACTGAACTAGTTTAGTTCATTCTGAGCTGGTTTAAGGCCGCATTAAATTGATCAAATCCACGTGTGAACAGCAGTTTCTCTCCACTTCTCATGAATTAAATGAACTTTGATTGTAAATCCACTAAGAAAAACACCTGTCGACAAGACAGCAGCATCTCATGGAAACACTGATTGTCATAAAAACTGGACGGACATGAAGCAAGCCATCTATCATGAGTCTGTAACATCAACCATCACTGACCCAATTCACAGAAGAGTAACAGGGCTGGAACTGGACCAGTCTGGGTTAGTTCTGAACTAGTTTAGGAACACTTACCAATGGTTTAAGTTAGTCTTAATATATCTGGGGTGGTCTGAAACTGGTTCTGATTGGTGGTGACCTTTATCTGATTTGGTACCAACTGGTATGGGTTTCAGGTTGGTTCAGGGCCAGTTTTTGTTGGTTTAGATATGATTTTGTTTGGATGAAGTTTCAATTGAGTCTGAAGTGGTTTCTGAAAGGGTTAGACCGGTTCATACTAGTTCTGAAGTACCTGGGTTTGACTAAAACTGATTTAGGCTGGTTGCAGGCAGCTGGAGTTGGCTTTGAACTGGATTTGGTAAATTCAGAACTGGTTTAGGTTAGTTCTGATGTGTTTGTTACTACTGACATCACTAGTACTTTATACTTTTTGAAGCCTATTACTAAGATAATTAATACAGATCTATGTGCATGTTAAGAGAACCAAGCTGTTACTTTGACACGATATCTTTTAACCAATCCTTGTGGAATGACAACAGAACCGCTGAACAACAGTGCTGTTGTCTGCAAACATCGAAAACAACTTTATGCAACTTTTAAGGCAGAAGTCAAAAGTCACAAGACTTGGACTGGTCGTCGTCTTTAAAGCTGCTTTTTAAGTCTAGTATCTTTTCACTCAGAAGATTGAAAGAAGTTTTTATTTGCAAAATGTCAAAAAGCGACACAATTTATTGTTACTCCAGGTAGGCCTGTCGCGATAGTCAATTAATCGTCCTATACATATGATTAATGCAAATGTTTGCTGTCATTTTCCTGACCACGATTAATTGTCGCAATTAACGTGTGCTAATTTACACAGGAAAATTCATGCTTGGAGCATTTTACAGGGTCTGCTGCAGCTCACTCTCCCTCCCCTCTCCTCTCCGGTGTCTCTGATTGACACTGGGGGGGAGGGACAGAGGAGGGTGGGAGATGCGTCGCTTCTCTCTCACCAACACATGAACAGAGTGATGCAGACAGCGGCGACAGTGAAAGAGGATAAGACAATGGTAATGTGCTACTATGTACTCAACACCATTTCCACAGAAAATAATAACAAACGGAGTTCATTCCAAAGCCAAACTCCACATCTCCGCTGTGGGAATATTTTTGCTTTAAGTTGAACAAGAAAGGAGAGCCAATTAACTTGAATGAGCCGGTATACCGACACTGTTCAAAAATTGTTGCAACAGAAACTGATACTGATCCTCCTACACATTTACTTCACAAAGTACCAACACAATTAACAGAGTGATGACGGAACATTATCAGCCCACTAATGTAGTTAACATAACTTTGGGCGTTAAGAGCGCTGTAACGTTAGTTCCCTCCCCTTACACACTAAAATGAGATCATCCTTTATCAGTCTGACGGCAGAGAAATTGCGCTGAACAGCAGCAGTAAAGTGGATGGCAGAAACGAAGCGGCGCACTATTGAGGAAAGCTTCACAAATAAAAAGTAAATGCAGAGTAAGCAGCAGCAACCCTTAACGCTGTCTCAACTCTTTCCTCTGTTACTGATACAGAACACGCATGCGCCAGGAGAGTTTTCTGGATGGGTGAGGGAGTGAGCTGTATGCTGAGAGAGGGCATTAACGCCAGAGCCAGTTGACGGCTAGAAACATTTAGGTGACAATTTATACTTGTTGTTGGCGCTATAGCCGCTCACTCCACAAAAAAAGGTGCATCGTCTGGCACCCCACGACCATTTTGCGCCCTAGGGAATTGCCTAGGCTGCCTGTATGAGGAGCTGGCTGTGACTTGCATTACTGTGTTTATTACTTAAGCTCTGGCCCAAAAAATTCTTTTTTTTTTTTTGAATAAAATGACAATAGTATCATCAATCGTGATAATTTCTGGGACAATATATCAAGGGAAAAAAAAGTTATTGTGCCTAACTCAAAGCTCAGCTAGCTGCTCATGACTAAATTTCATTAATCCACATCTCAGCTGGCAAAGCACACTTGGCTACAGGAACCCCAAAGCTCAGACCTGCTAAGTAGCTCAGAGCAGATCACAGTGGGTCACATTCTCATCACAAACTGCTCCAGAATTATTTAATGAGACCACTTCCTCTACTGTCTCTGTTGATTGTTACTGTCTTGAAAACAGCCCTAAAAGTCAACACTGTCCAGTCCAGTAAATGGGTGCCATGCTGGGTCCAACAAGCAGATCAGTTCTAGTGTTTTGTTGTCTTTCTCCCAATCTGATGTGAGAATACTCAATTTGAAACAGAGGCCCTTACTGATGCCCGACCATCACCCTGCGTGCATCACTGTGAAGCAGACTGGACCAGCAGGAAAAACACAAACGATGTGGCGCCGCTGGCATGAACCACTTCAACAGTAAAGGCACCACACGAAGCATGTTAGACAGTGGATGTAATTGAAAAACAACTGAAGCAAAAAGGAAAAGAGCTATCAATCCATGTGCTATGATCACGAAACAAAGACTGTGAAAGAGATTCAGTCTTCAGCCTGCGCTCACTAACTACACCATGAATAACGTGTTTCGTCTTCAGAGACTTAGTATTCAGTGACATAAGCTGACATCAAAGCCAGAAATTGCTGACCCAAAGCTCCCGGCATCGCAGCTCTCTGAAATGCTGACAGACATTTCACTCCAAGGAGAAACTAAACTGGGCGTCTTTTGACTTTAATCACCACACTGAGCACAGAACAGGTTTTTTCCCACACTTACTACTTTCAAAACTGTTGTTACAGTTTTATTCCTGCATCAGCACTGACTCCAGAGGGACATCGTTAAACAAACAGAAGCAACAGCGAGTGTTTGGTTTCAAGAGAACACACCAGTTTAGATTTCTTTTTGAGCTTACAATGCGTTCACACTGCGAGCAACACAATCAGGAACCAAACCAGCAGAGAGGCATGCTGGGAGTTCTCTCTTTAGGTCTGTTGACAAGTTGAGAGGTTCATCTGCCAATCTGACTTTAGAACATTCTAGCGCTACAACTGACCCTTCGCTAAGCCACGCCCCCCTTAGCTACTGTTGCTATGTCTGTCAAGCTTTCGGAGCTCACACTGTAACTATCTACACTCCCTGGAGAAATATTAACTCATTTTTTGAAAAACAAAAGTGATTTCAGGCAGAAGCAGACAGAAGGTCCACAAAAAGCCTTTGAATTATAAATACAGGAAGTCGAAGTGACTCAGCAGTGAAAACAGGTTAGAGTTATGAATATAAAGATACATGCTAAAGCCCGCAGATCACAGTGCAACTTGTGTTCCACTTCATTCATCAAACAAACAAGGACTCTGGTATCGATTCAGGACCTGGTTAGGACAAGAGTAGGACATGTCTCTTAAATTATTAATGTTAAAAGTAACTTTGGGCTTCTTGACGGGTTTGAGTTTGGGTTAAATGTTGCCAACTGTTAAGAGCTGCTATTTCTAGATTTCAGCCATAGACTTAAGCTTAGCTGGCCAGGCTTGCTAGCGCTCTTGGTAGCTATAAGTAACTCAAATTAACCGGTTAATATCCACTGATAAGAGATAATATGGCTTCAATGTTTATCAAAGGGTTACCGAAGCAGATGTAACTTTAGCTGTGCTTGTTAAACTGTGAGGGGTTCAATGGGGAATGAGGATGTCCAAACAGTTTTGCCTGGAACTTAACATTACACTTTTCAGTCTTTGATTTTGGAAAGATAAAGAACGAAAATCTCCTTCGAACCTCGCTGAATGACAAGCAGCACTTAAGTGCCCCAGACTCGACATTTGACCACAATGAGCTTGAAATCCACAGAACCAGCCTGAAAATGAAGATCTGAAAAGACTGCATGAGTTTCAATGGAGCACAAATGTATAGTTGTCAGACTCCGGTCAGAGCTGGCAAATGCGACGCTCTAATTGGCCCGTGTGCACTTGAGGGTGGTGTTTAGCAAAGGGTACATTTTTATCTGACAGAACCTGAATTGTTATGTTGCGAGCTGGTTCCTCCTGCTCATTTTCTTCTTTCATCTCAATTTTATTTCTTTTGGTTTTTGGACAGCTGCAAAAATCCGATTCTCTGATATCTAATTATACATGTAGTTAGCCATGATGGGATGAGTGAGCTAAGCTTATCATGTAATAGTTTCAAAGACAGAAGTTGATCCTGACAGTTATCAGGTAATGAAACATTTCGTAAAATCCCGAATACAGGCTGTAAAAACTGCACCGCGTTTCTGTTTGCTTCGTGTGTTTTTATCAAAGACGACACACTGTCACACACCTCCTACCAGAGTCCTGACAGAGTGAACAACCACCAGCTGTGCTGTCCGCAGTGTGAACGCTTCTTTAGGTTATGCATATACTTTAAAAGTGCAGGTTAAAAACTTTTTGGTGTTCAAGTGCATACGTTTGTTCTCACATTTATGGCTTTTTTTTAAGTAACAAATTAGTATAAACGCAGAGGACGGTTGGAATTGTTCCTATAGTCTCTTGGTGTGTTTGGAATTATAGTGGCTCCTCATGTCTTTACGGAGGCGGAACTTCTCTCCACAGACGCCGCAGATGTACAGGTGGACATCCATATGTTTCTCAAGCTGTTCTCCTCCGGGGAAGATCTGGAAACACACCTGGCAGATGGTCTCACCGGCTGACAGGTGGGAGATCATGTGTCGGACATGGTCGTGTTTGAGGAAGGTTCCTTGATCGCAGACCGGGCACACATAGCGCGCCATGCCTTTGTGCATGTCGGTGTGCAGCCTGAGCTGGCGCTCCCTCAGGAACTGCTTCCCGCAGGTCTGGCAGGTGAACTGCTTCTCCTTGGTGTGGACGGTGTAGTGTTCCCGCAGGTGGCAGCGCTGATAAAAGCCTTTGCCGCAGATACTGCAGAAGTGTTTGCGGCGATGATCTGGTTCACTGCCCTCCTCCAACAGCACTGGACGGAACAGCTCCTGATCATGGCAGGTCAAGGCATGCTCCAGTGCCGAGCTCTCATTCTGGAACAGCAGACCGCAGTGAGAGCAGGCAAGGTCTGCCGCCTCCAACAGGCCTTCCTCCATCCCCTGCGGTTCCTCCAGCAGGGATGCCTCATCCTCCCCATGGGAGTCTGACTCGCCGCCTTGGGATTCCCCACAGCGCTCTGCATGCTCCTGGAGCTGTCTGCCTTTGATCAGCACCTGGCCACACCTCCCACAGGCACATATATGGCCCATGTGGTTGGACAGATAGTGGGCAGACTTGTCCTCCTCCGTTAACAGAGCACCACACAGTTCACACGGGGCAGAGTCGGCATCCTGCTTCTCGTCTTTGACTTTACGAAGCTTTGCAGGGACTCCTGAATCTTCGCTGCTGGACATGTGACCTTCAAAAGGCTCACTACTGTTATCTACACCTGAGACGCCAGGCTCTGGTTCACGATCAGATTCAGTTCTCTCTCTCCCCATGTCTTTACGTGTGATGTCATTGAACAGTGTGCTACAGTCTCTACTGATGTGCTCACCGACCCGCACCACCTCTATTTCAGGGTATGTGCCTTCCTCTGGCTCTGTCTTGATGGAGACACTCCTAGTGGAGACAGGCTCGCTGTCTGTCCCAGCTGCCACCGACCTAATGGCGAGGTCAGAGTCAGCCTTGGCTTCAGGCCAATCGTCCTCGCCTTTGCAGATGACTCTGTGTTCCTCTATGCTCTCAGAAGTGGAGCTCTCAGCTTTACTGGAGTCATTGTCACCTTCGACGTTACCTCTTGGCTGATGAAAGGCCTTCCGGTTGGTGCAGGTTAGGATGTGTTCAATTAAAAGCTTTTCGCAGCTAAACACAAAGCCACAGTCGTCGCAGGTGTAGGTGCGGCCGAATCGAGGACGGTCTTTGAGCGTAGAACTCCTGCCGCCGGACCTTTTCCTCAAATCACAGGGCTGATCCACTCCTCCGTCCACCACTGCTGTGGCCACTATCAGAGGGGTGTTTACCACCTCCTCCACTACTACTGGTCTGCTGACAGTCACTGGAAGAGCTGGACGCCCAGCAGTACTGTTGACAGCTTTTGGTAAACGCTCTGTTTCTGGTGCAGCAGGCCTCTGCTGTTCATACATGCGAACTCCAAACATCATTTTCCCACCGGTGGGGCCGGTGGAAGAGCTGGATGAGGAGGAGGAGGCTGAAGAGGATGGAGTGAGGTTGGAGCTCCTGATGTCCCTGAGATCCTCCAGAGAGTCCGGGATGTAGTACATCTGCAGATATGCCATGGAGGCCTTGAGTTCTTCAAACTCGTAGCTCCCAACCACAATGCGTCCGAGGTACATGAGCTGCAGTATAAGGTCGAAGCATTCTGCGCTGATCTGCATGTTGCTAAGGTCCAGACGGCCTGCCCCCTGCTGGTCCCGGATGAACATCATCCTGAAATAAGAGCTGCAGGCTGCCAAGACGGCCTTGTGCGCCCTGAAGTAGATGTCACCGATAGCGATGAGGCAGTCACACAGGAAGCCCCACTCCCGCTGGTTGTTGAGCTGCTGGAGGACATGATCGCTGTGGCTCGGCCTCGCCATCGCCCTGCACAGAGGAAGACAGGAACAGAGGATTTAAACGGCTGCATTCTCTGTACTGTGAGGTTGCTTTGTGGTCGCCTTTTATTGCATTGCAGATATTTCATAAGGTTTGGCTGATTGTGAGGCACAAGCTGCTCTCTGTGCTGCTATGACTCATCAACATCTGACATCAAAATCAAGAGACCTGTTACTCTTTATCAATCTGGGGATTTACATACTGCTGAACACTTAAAAAATAACCCAGACACAGGATTTACATTTTAGTAGTTCACTTTTTCCCAAAATTTGAGCTTATTTGACTCAGAGAGTCATCTTGCTTTTTTTCATCGTTCTGGATCAGTTTGTTTTTTTTTTTTAATTTCCTTAACTCTAAAGTTTGCTGTTTGTGGTAAATGACCCCCCCCCCCCTTTTTTTTTAACTGAAGTGTACATTTGAATAGGTTAAATCTACCCCCCCCCCCAAGGAAAAAAAGATCTGAATGCGGAAAATAACTTTAAATTAAAAGATGTACAACGCAAACCTGCACAGGTTTACAGGTTTTAATATTATTATAAAACCTAACAGCGCTACAAACAAATCGTGAAATGATATAATGAGCTGAGTGATGAAGTGTGTGTTTGGTTTGGTACATCACTGAAAACCAGCAGTGTGTACCAGCTCTCAGGGCTAATCCGCGCTGCTTTGTTGCATCAAACAACAAATATTTAATCAATGTTGTTCTAACATTCTACATTTCCACCTTCAGTTATATTCACACATTTGTTCTCTTGCTGAGGCTCGAGGTCCGAGTTAAACGCAGGAGGCAGCTGTCTGTCTCTAAGCCGTGACGAGATCAGTCAGAACGAGACCTGAAACCAACGGGTTCTTTCAGTGTTTCCAGTTCACCTGGACTGAACTGCAGCGTCACACAGTCTGAACACAAAAATCTTAAACCAGTGATTTACTCAACCAGGCTGCACCAATAAAACTAACTACTGTCTCATCCAGTGAAGACTTCAGTGCTCTAAACGGAGCAGATGTGTTATCATATCACAGCGACAGTCTCAGCTGCTGTTAGTGGATGTGAATATGTTTGCAACCTCTTTTAATCAAGTGATTATTTAGCTTCACGTAGTTAACAGTGACATTAGTGTGAGGCTAAGTTAGCTCGAGGCTAAGTTAGCATGTGGCTGCTGCAGCTGACCTGCATGTGTTCAGGGTCACACAATCAAGTTCCTGAAGTTTGATATCTGATCTGAGCTCAGAGGTCAAAGTCTGAGTTTGTTTGTAAAAGTGCACTAAAGACACTATTATCCACAAGCAAAACTTTGTTATTTATCACGATATTAAATATGAATCATATATATTCTCTAACTGGACAGAATGGTGTCGAATACTCTCACAGACAACACACCTGCTTCACTGTGGGACTAGTTTCCTCTAACAGCTCAGCATTAAGTTTAGAGCCTCCCTCATTTATCCATGCAGGTATCTGTGTACAGCTACATCACAGGGAGTGACTGCTTGGGTTAGTTTGGAGGACGTTTCTTTGTCTGAAGGCGTTCAGTTCAGAACTGATCCATGTTTCAGGTTTGACTGAAAAACTGCTCTAATGACCTGACAGGACTTGAGAGCTTCTTCAGACACCAGAAAAACATCTTCAACTTCCGTCACATGAACATAAAGGAGTCTGAAAGAACCGTCAAATACCACAGAGAGTCCATATCAAACAGAGCACTGAACCACATCAACTTATTACAAGAAACAAGCAAGTTCTGACAGCCAACACCACCACTCACACACATCAGGCCCTTTGCTTCACCATGTCGGTGAACAGGGCATGTCAGACACTGTGGGTCATGGTTGGACGCACAGAGATGACTTGTTAACGCGTTGTGTCTGCACACACCGGGCTGTTACTTTCAAAGTTTGATTCCGGCACGGGTAGACACTAAGAGGACTTCCAGTCGCCGTTTACTGTAACAGGAGCTCACAGCTCACCGTCCGCCCCCGCATTGACGCCGCGGCCGTGCGGGGGAAACATTCATGCGTTCACTGGCTGTCAGTCGCCAACAAACCCGCATGGAGAACCGACAATGACCCGTGTTAAGCGGCGGGAGTGAACAGTGGAGAAGAGGAGCGGGTTGGAGCTGAGAGAAGGGAGAGGTCGGACACACCGACGAGCTAAAATGGAGATTACAGCTCCAATGCGGTTAGCTACGCCAAGCTAGCAGCGGCTAGCGTCAATCAGACCGGAAGTTTCTGCGCGGACGATTTCTACAATAAAAGGACGAAAGTCGATCAATAATTGATCAGACATAGGAGAAACTATTTTGGCAGTTTCAACAATCACATACTAAAGTAGATTTGAACGTAGCTAATATCAGACGCAAACTAAAGTCGATGAGTGAACTTACAGTTTCTAAAAGAATCTGGAAAACCGTAGCACCTTTTATTTCGAAAACCCAAACCGGATGTGATAATTATGAATCCTGCTTGTTTGACGCTGTTCAGTGCTATCTCTCCCGCAAACAGTCCCGCCACCCCCGCACTGCCACCCGCATTTAGCTAGCACCGAGAGAAGCAGGCCGCGGGGATTTTTCTTCGGTTATCCCGGCCAGGCGACGCTGAGGGCCCGACAGAAACTTGGAGACTCACCGTGGGTACTGGAGGCCGGCAGAGGAGCTGCTGCTGTCGGCGGCGGGTCTGCGAATGTCCCCGGGGTCAGGAAGTTTCCTCTGCGGAGGTTTGTTGTGTTCAGGCGGAAAGTTGAGACGAAGGAGAAGCTTCTTCTTCTTCTCCTCCTCCTGCAGGATGAAAGAACTTCCGTACAGACTGCCGCTCTGTGAAGCCGGACATAATGTGAAAATGTGACATAGACAAAATAAAGGGTTTCCGGTCAGAATTTTGTCCTTCAAAATAAATGCAGTGAATCACAATCTTCGGAAGAGCTTTTTGTCTTTCTTCGATATTATTTTATCATGTGGTCTTAAAAAACCCCCAATTAAAAATACAAGTAGAGCTAAAAACAACTTTTCAAACACTGATTTTCTTTCATTGATATATAGAAAGAAAACATGCCTAATCATTTTGGTCGCTAGGTGATGAAGTAGGCCTATTTAATTTTCCATATATTGTAAAAGGTTTAGACAGACAGCAGCAGAGAGGCTGCAGTTATACGACACAAGCAAAAACCAAGTGATTACTGGTGACAGTTTGACATTCTGCTCAGGCAATAATAATCAATTTTGCATCTAAAAACTGACTGATCCTAATATTACAAACAAAGGCTGATAATCAGCAGCACCATGAACATGTTTTAAAAAATGTGATGTTCATGAAGGATTTGACTTTTTTAACCACTGGGACAAATGATTAGGAGACCCTGAAGAATCTGTTCTCACAAAAATATGATTAAAATGAGATTAAAATCTGATCAACTCTTAGAGGTGTGGTTGAGTTTTAAGCTCAGCGTCTTTCACCTGAAAATCACTGATTGTGTTCGACTTCAGTTCTCTGCATTGACCCAAGTGAATGAGTTCTTACAACAGACACAACTCATAAAGAGAAAACTCTTTTTTGAAAGACTAATAGTTGTTTAGTTATAACAATTAAAATAGTTTACTATCGAACAATGAAACATCATATTATAACCTGATATTTTCTTATGAATAAAACTTAGCTGTGTGACTTCAGCAGCATCTCTGCTTCCAGTAACAGTAATTGGTATTATTATCATGATTATCAGGCATCAGCATCAGTGTAGGCCTACTACAATATTATACTATAAGGCTGTATCACACTGTATTATATAGGCTATTGCAATAATAAGACTAATAGTATTATCACCTAATTATTATGTTATTATAATTATGAAGCTGCCCACGTTTTCATGATGAATGTAATCATGTTATTTCTGTGTTACTTCCGTTCAGATACGTGGAAACATGTCAATCAGTCCTTTATTGATTAGGTTGGTAAGTGACACAGTCGGATCACGTGACCAGCCCCTTTGACCCTTCCTCTCGCGAGACGTGACGCGGCTTTTTGCGAGATCATCTGCGGCAACAAATCGGCTCCACAACCTGAAGACAATCTGCGCATTTCTGCGGTAAGACACCGATTAACGGCCGCCGGGCACGGCGCGCGTGCACGATCCAGACAGGCAGAGGGTGTGCGAGTGGGGGCTGTGCGTGCGCACACGCCTGTGTGCGTGTAGGTGAATGAGGACGCGCGTGCTGCTGAATTTGAATGAGGCAGATGATGGAGGAGGCTGCAGCCTCACGAGCGCGACACGACGTGCACGCGCTGCGCTGTGTTGTTGTTTGGTCGCGCGGGTGACCGGTTTCTCGTTTGTTTGCATCAAAGACGGTTCACTGTCACCTAAGGACTCTCGCACGCGCGCGTGTTTGTGTGTGCGTGCGTGTGTTGGAGTGTGTGTGTGTGTGTGTGTGTATGTGTGCGTGTGTGTACAGGTTTGTATAGTGAGTGTGTGCGTTTGTGTGTGTGTGCGTGCGTGCGTGTGTGTAGTGAGGTTTTCTGTCTGTCTGTCTCAGGTGACCTTCGGTGAGGTCACAAGTCAGCTGGTGACCTCAGCTCTGTGTCATCAGGCTAAAGGTGGGCGGAGTCTGAACCTGAGACCACCTGAGTGTCACTGATGCTGATGTCCATAAAGGTTTGTTCTGAGGAAACTCAGATTTTTTGCATTCAGCTGCTATTTCACTTGTATTTCATCCTGCTCGTTTAAAAGACACGATACAGATAGCCGTTCATTCAAAGCAGCCAATCAGAAAGCTTCAAACTCTATACTCTCTATACTCTAAACTCTATATGCACCTTAAATCTGTTCTACACAGTGTGTCATGCACCTGTCTCCTGCTATTGTTTTATTTATTACTATTTATTATCCATCACTACCTCCACAATAACATGTAAATATAATCCCTGCAAATCCTGATTACATTACATAATTTCACTTATTCAGTCACGTTCACATCCTCTATAATGTTCAAAGTTCAATATTTATAGTACAGTTGTTTTATTCTTTTTTGTATATACTGTGTATATATTGTTTATTTTTCTACTTAAATCTTTTTAATAAGTGCCTTGTTTTCTATACTGTCCTGTTTTCAAGTCATGCTGCTCACGTGCCTTAAATTGCCCCCCGGGGACAAATAAAGTTTTCTGAATCTGAATCTGAATCTGAAAACTCTGTGACACGTATCACTAACAAAGAGTGTCATCTTGAGATTCAACTTTTATTATCTTCAAATTAAATAATTCACTCTCATTTCTGGGTTAATTGTGGTTATATTCAGTAACCATGGCAATAAGTTTGCCTCTGACTGGATTCCTCTCCATGGTAACGGTGGCTGAGGCTCATGGGTATTGTAGTATTTGGAGAAAATGTAGAGAGACAGAACTTGAAACTGTGTGATGAAGATGAAGGTGGTGATGATGTTTTCAGCCATGCACCTCCACACTGTCATGACCTGTGAGGACTGATCTGTGAGATCAGTGCTTGTGTTTGTCAACAGGTGGCGCTGCAGCCGCCACATGCAGCTCAGTGTCTGTGATAACTCGGTCGAATCTGAATGCAGACTTGAAACACACCATTCAGCCTGCCTCAGTATGACTCCTTTGTGTGTGTATGTGTGTGTGTGTTTGCAGAGTGGGTCATGGAGGTGTCGTCTCACAGCCTCTTCCTGCTGCAGCAGCTCAACGTTCAGAGAGAGTTCGGCTTTCTGTGTGACTGCACCGTCGCCATCGGAAACGTCTACTTCAAAGCTCACCGAGCCGTGCTGGCCGCCTTCTCCAACTACTTCAAGATGATCTTCATCCACCAGTCCAGGTCAGGGCGTGGACAAAATAACCAGAACACCTCAGCTGTGAGAAGTTACAGAGCTCCTCCAGAAACGCTGCAGATGGTTTTATTTTTGTTACAGATGAAAGTTTGGTTTGCTGGTTTGCAGTTTGGAGGATTGTTTGCACAAAAGGCACATATCAAGTACTTTATATTCAGGTTTTTTAGCTCCAAAGAATATTCATGCAGCAGCTATTTTATCCTTTGCCATGGCAGGTGCAAGTAAAGAGCTGAAACACAGCTTTCTACAGTAAGTCACAAGGAAT
This sequence comes from Naso thynnoides, assembly GCA_029783665.1. Classification (NCBI taxonomy): domain Eukaryota; kingdom Metazoa; phylum Chordata; class Actinopteri; order Acanthuriformes; family Acanthuridae; genus Naso; species Naso thynnoides. The sequence continues at coordinate 25,267,032 of JAQLOL010000010.1, read as the reverse complement.
GTGAGCTTGCATGTATTTATGCATCAGTGTTTAGCAGGATGTTGTCGCATCGCAGCAGAAGTTGAACCATCTTCAACTTTCCTGTCTGTCCTGTTTGCTCAGGCTTTCTGTATCCATCTACTTTCTCAACAGACTCAACAAATTAATGAGAGGGCTGAATATTTTAAGCAGATCTCACGTCAGTCTGAACAAAAGTCCTCATTTTCACCTGCATAGGTGGTCGTGAGCATCTGTGAAAAATAAAACGGCAAAGCAGATCACCTGACAGTCTGAAGCAGGGACAGAAAGAGATTGTTAATTCTGATCGGGATGAAAAGTTGACACTGACATGTCATCCTCCTTTTTGTGTCTGTCCTCAGCGAGTGCATAAAGATCCAGCCCACAGACATCCAGCCGGACGTCTTCAGCTACCTGCTGCACATCATGTACACGGGCATGTGTCCCAAACAGCCAGTGGACCAGAGCCGTCTCCAGGAGGGCATCAAGTTCCTTCACGCCTACCAGCTGTGCCGGAAACCTGGTGAGGGGGCTGCCGACACTGCAACGGATGTGGTCCGCATGTCCAACCTGTATGGCATTCAGATCTCCTCACAGCTGGCCAGCAAGGAGGCACCCGGAGTCCCCAAGTCCACCACAGTAACCTGTGGGGCTCCTGATGACGGACGCTCCTCTGGCCGGGGTGCGCGGTCTCAGTCCCAGCTGTCCCTGGCTGTTGGACTGGAGGGGGTCCCGTCAGACCGCCAGGCCTCAGCACTACGCAATGTCTGCTCTGTGGCATCTGGAGACGACTCGGACATCTCCACTCGCATCAAACAGGAGCGGTTGGAGGAGGAGGAAGGGGAGGAGGGAGAGGGAGAGGAGGGGCAGGGGGCGGGGTCTCCGGCTCAGGGTAGCAGTCCCAGTCAGAGCCTTTCACTGAAAGACCGGCCCCTTGTCCTCCTGTGTCCCCGCTGTGGAGAGCGCTGCTCATCCCCCGAAGGCCTGCGTGAGCATCTGTTCAGCCATGCCCTGGACTCCACCCGTCTGATGGAGGGGCTGCCGCAGGGTGGCGAGCTGGACGCCAGCGTGGAGGAGGGGCCGCCAGGGGCCCAGGAGCATCTAGATGCAGGATGTCTAGAGGAGGCACTGAGGCAGAGCCAGGCGCTCGCCAACCAGCTGGCTGCAGAGCTGAGGAGGAGCCGAGGTGGAGGGGGAGGAGGAGGGGGGAGCAGCCCCACCCCCGCCATCCTTCACTCACGCAAACGTAAGATTGCCTGTGCCGTCTGCAGCCTGCGCTTCTCGCACAAGAGCCAGCTGCAGGAGCACATGTACACCCACACTGGCAAACCGTCCCGCTACCACCGCTACAACCGCCTCTGCAGCCAGCTCTTCCAGGCCTCTGCCCACTTCTGCGAGGGTGTAGCGGAGCCTGGAGGAGGGGGCGGGGCTGTAGGGGGGGCCTCGGCTGGCACCACCACTCTCTCTGAGGACGCCAACAGGGACACTCAGGACAATGGCAGCTCCTGCTATTCCCTGGACTCTGAGATCTCCCAGGAGAGTGTGGACGGCGTGCCTGTCGAGTGATGTCATCAAGTGAACAGTAACAGGTGTTTCACCACAAGGTGGCGGACTAAACACACAGGTGATTTGTAGTCTGGAAGTGAAAACACAAGGTAAACTGGACTGGAGGTTTGTGTTGTTGTTGCGTTTGTGTCTCTGCTGCTGTCTGATGGTCCAGTACCTGTGCAGGTGTGTGTCTGAATAAGTCATGTGATCATGGTGTGGTGCTGTGGTCATCAGCTGCGCAGGGCTGACTTCAGTAGAGCTGAGCGATTGACAGAAAACTAATCAGCGGAGCTTTGAAAATGAAAATATAAACTGTGATGTGAATATTTGCAGAATCTGGATTGTTGTTGGAGAGAAGTCAATATTTGAAGACGTCGCCTCTTTTTGGACATGAATTATCCATTAGTTGATCAAATAATTATCAGACTGATGATAATGAGAATGATGATCCGTTTCTGCTCCATATCACTTCCTGCTCATCATCTCTGTTCGTTTGTGTTTGTGTCTCTGAAATCGATTCTGCAGATATTGAAATGTTGAATCCTGATCTTCCACTCTTGCCAGCACACAGTGAACACCTGCGTGATGGATCATGTGACGTGTCTGAAAATGTTGAGCTGTTCCTTTGATGTAAAGCTAACATGAGTGTGATGTCAAACCGTCGTTGCGTCTTTAGCCTGAAGGAAACGTCGTCTTGGTGTCAAAGCAGCAGCAGTGCCTTTGTATGTTGTTCAAGCTCGCGGCTTCATGACAATCTGATGAAGAGTAAAAATCATTTACAGCTTTTCTCCTGTTTTGAACGAAACCTGACAGGAGAAGCTACACGTTTCATCACACTTTGTTGTTTTTCTCTGATCTGAACTTTGGATCACTGAATTTAAAGTAAAGTTTGATTCGCTTAGATTTTTTCTGCTGATCATCTTCCAAGTCATTTATGATTTTTTTTTTCTGTTGATTTCACTTCATTCCAGTGAAAACTGGCAATAGCTCATCACTGTTTGAATCCAGTGTAGCCTCTGAAATGTAGCATCTCAATTCAACAAACAAACAAAAAAACAGCATTATTACATGACACGCACACACTGCAGATACACAGACACTCTCTCACACACTGGCCAAGAAAACTGGACAGAGAATAAATCGATAACTTCAGAGCAATTGAAGCAGTTTGTAGTTAATTGTTATTGCATCTGGAATCCATAAACTAGTTGTTTTAACATGAGAAGATGAAGAGCTGTGGTGGAATAACTGAGTGGAGAGTGGAAATAAAACATTGAACAGCTTGTTGTGTTGTGTTAATTGAAATAAAAAAAATTTCTTAAAGGTGCCACATGCAACATTTTAGCAGCTACGAGTGTACGATTTCCTCAGACTCATGAAAATGTGGTCAAGTTTTTAATATGGTCACAACATTACCGTCCAGATGTTGCCGTTCAGTTTTATGCATATAAGTTTACATTTCTGATGTGCCATACACTCTTATACATCCATATCAGTTATGTCAGACCTGTACATAAAGTACACAGTATTCATTTCCCCTGTATTGTACTATAATCAGTGTGTAAATGTTACGTCCAGCACCTTTTAAGACTTTAACAATAGTACAAATAATAAAAATTAGTCAATAACTTCTAACTCTGGCACAGTACTGTATGTGGGAACTAAGCAAGTAGACAGAGATGAGTTGAATAAATCTACAAACTGATTATTACACCAGCAGCAAGCTTAACAAGTTAGAGTTCTAAACCAATCAGTTTCATTAATTTTCAAAAAGTTTTGTTTAATCAGCTGCTTTCTTACAGAAAAAACTCACTTTGCTTTAAAAAACAAAAAACAAAAAAAAAAGTTTTAAAAACAAAAACAAAGACAAAAATGGCCATTAAAATGTAACAATAAAAACAAAACCCACGTTAGAGGAAGTCAGCCTGCTGCCTGCTGGTCCACTGTGGTTCATTTCATGTTTATGGATGATTAAACAAACGTCTGTTTCCCGTCATTCTGTTTTTTTGTTTATATCTCTCATTTTTTGGTCTTGAGAAACATTCACTCTTTCAGGCTCTCACACACTAAATCAGACAATCTGAAATAATGAATCTGTTTAATAAAGTTTATTCTTTACAGCTGGTGGTCATACTGAGGCCCGGTCATGTGATTGTGTTTGAAACAGTGTTATTGTCTTTTGACTTGGGAACAAAGTTCTCCGCTGTTACTTCAGTGGTCAAATGACCAGCTTTCAGTCAAAAGAACTTTGCAGTTGAGATTTTATTGATTATTGATTGGTGAATGTTTGATTGAAAGTCGTGACTGTCTTCATTTTTGTGTTTCACTGTAAAAAAAAAAAAAACACACAGGAAGTTTGTGTTGACATGTTTTTTCATCAATGAAACAATAAAGTTTTGTAAATAAATGTTTGTTTCCACCAATCAGTGTGCAGCTTTGAGGTTGAGGAAAACGTTAGTGAATTATTGAATGTCATACGCACTGAGAAAGTTTAAAAGTAAATTTGATAAGTTTGTGACCTCATCTGAAGATTTTAGATTTGAAATTTGTAATCATTTAAAACAAAAAAGAGAACTGACACATTTAAAGGAATAAAATAATAATTGAAAATGATCATTGAGCATTGCCCAAATAATCGCGCACTGACTCTGAAATTGTGACATCGGCTTCATCACATAACACCTGGATACATCTGTCCTGAAAGACGAATGACTTCAACAACACTACAGCCATAAAGGAAATGGAGAAATAAATAATTCTTTCACAATGCATTGTCATTAATGTACATGAATGTAATGTGATTGTTTCAACGTCAGACTCTGTGCTGAACCATCAGGAAATTATATTTTGTTTCCTGTTTGAATTCTCTGCAGTAACCGATTGTGTCCAGAGAGTGTCAGCAGAGACCCAAGCACCATTCAGACCAGTGGAACTCTGGGAAACTGAGTCTCCACACAGACAGCTGACATAAATCCCTCAGCAGGACAGGATATAATGATTAATTTCCTCTTTCAAAATAAAACATAGTGAGGATTCTCAGCATTTTTGAGTTAGCAGCTTTGAGTCTGCAGACATGGACATGAAAACATTTATTTTTATGTTTGTTTTCCCAGTGTTTAAAAAACCCCACAAAAACCAGTAGAGCAGCTTCTGTCCTCAGGCTGCCAGCATGAGGTCATCAAGGTTAGGACCTCTGGATTTTTCCTAAGTAACTTCACTTTCATGTAGCAAAGATATTAAGACGACAGAGACTGACTCATTAATTGTGCGTGTACTTGAGAGACTCATTAATTGTGCGTGTACTTGTATTGGGTGTTGAAGTAAATGCTCTTGTAATCAATAGAGGGCAAGGTGTGAAATACAAGGGGTCTCGGGGGTCTTAGACCCCTTCATTAACAGGTGAGACCCCTTGAAAGCCTAACTGCAAAATCCTTGGGGGTCTCACTAAAAGCTGTAAAAAAAAAAAAAAAAAAAAAAAAAAAAAA
>JAQLOL010000010.1:25246564-25261902 GCA_029783665.1 Naso thynnoides | reverse complement strand
CAAATTGTTTGTAAAAAATGGGTTGTACAAATAAAATTACCTTGCCTGGCCTAAGTTTCCCATGTTGTTCATTTACAAAAAAAATACCAGCAGGTGTCACACTGCAAGCATAGCCTCAAGGTCATCTACGGTGTTTGATTTGATATGATGCAGGTAATGTAACGTTCTATGATGAAATAAATCAGGGGTGATTTTCAAAATAACATTTCATATCCCAATCACATCTCATCAGTAAAGTTTCATAATGTGAGCTATTTATTAAATAGACTTGATTATTATCCATACATGTGTCTTTGTCTCATTTCACCAAAGAATATACTATTACAGCGGAAACAGCTGTAAAAATGTGTCCATATGGTCAAAACACAACACTTACAAGGAAGAGACATGAAAAAAAAGAGATATTTTATAGGTTATTTCACTGGGCTTTTATTTTGAAGTTCAGACACCTCTGGTCCGTCATCGACGTTAATATTTTGTTTAAGATCATAACCAAAAAGAAGAATTTTATAACAATCAAAATTGACCGTTGTTTGATTTTGTTTTGCTCGTTTTTTCGTTTTAAAACCAAAAACCACAAAACGAGAAAACGGGCCTGAATTCTCGCTTTATGGTTTTTGGTTTGAAATGGGAAACCAAATTACCAGCCTTCTCCCATTTTCTGACAGTTCGGTTTAAAGGAAAAATCAAATGATCAAAACGTACACAGACCTAGAATTAATGATTTTGTTAACAAAACCCTATTCATTTACAATTAATATCTGTATAATAATTTCATTTAGCCTAATATTAATTTGATTTCATTTTAATAAAGCATACATTTTTTAAAAATTGTTGAGCATTTTAATTAGACTCCATGATCCCTTTGAAGCGAGCCTGATCATCTGGATACGACTTGGAGACCAATGAAAAATACAGATGTGCACAGAAAAGAATCTTTCAATAGGCTGAACATGGAAATGTGCTCTTTCATCATCAGTCTGCTTTTCTACGCAAGAGAACGGACTTCGCTGTTTCCAGAACGTTAGGATCATGACGTCATTAGGCATTCATTTAAAAAACAACAGGCGTTGCATTTTCTAGCATAGTGCGAAGCATTGGAATCATGACGTCATGAGATGTTTGCCTTTGAAGTAGCCCATACTTTGTAACCCACATTGGAATCATGACGTCATGAAATGTTCGCCTTTGAAGTAGCCCATACTTTGTAATCCACATTGGAATCATGACATCATGAGGCGTTTCCCTTGAAGTTGGCCTATGCTTTGATGTTTCACTGCCCAGAGTCTTAGGGTAGAGAAGTTCAGAGTACACAAACCAGTCCATTGTTTTGGAAAGCAGTTCCACGTGGTAAAGACAGGCAGACACGGATTTTAACACTGTTTTGTTGACTCAGTCCTAAAATGGTTTCTCGAGGCATTGTGCTAACCCTCGGTTTAGCTGCTGCGGGTTATATAGTTTCTAAAGGTGCTAGGACACTTTTCAGCTCATACTTTGAACATGTAGGAGGAGATGAAAAAACCACCCCGCCCTCCGATGGTGCCACTGAAGGGGAGGATCATTCAGATAGAGGCACCACAGTCTCCAGAAACATTCAAGCTGCTGAGGAGCTCAGAGAGAAATGCAAAACTCTCCATGAAAAAAAGAGACAGCTGTCCATGGAGCTCCTGGAGGAGAGACGGAGAAGCAAAACTCTCCATGAAGAACATGAGGCGACCATGCAAGAAAAAGCCTCTGAAGTCATTAACCTGAGGCAGCAGGTCACAGAGCTCAAACAGCAAAATAAAACTTCACAAGAAGAACATGAGGCAACCATTCAAGAACAAGCCTATGAGGTCATTAACCTGAGGCAGCAGGTCACAGAGCTCAAAGAGCAAAATAAAACTTCACAAGAAGAACACAAGGCAACCATCCAAGAGAAAGCCTCTGAAGTCATCAGCCTGAGACAGCAGGTCACAGAGCTCACACAGAAAATTGAAACTCTCCATGAAGAACACGGGGTGAACATTCAAGAAAAAGCCTCTGAAGTCATTAACCTGATGCAGCTGGTCACAGAGCTCAAAGAGCAAAATAAAACTTCACAAGAAGAACATGAGGCAACCATCCAAGAAAAAGCCTCTGAGGTCATCCGCCTGAGACAGCAGGTCACAGAGCTCATACAGAAAGTTGTAACTCTACAAGAAGGACATGAGGCGAGCATCAAAAGAAAAGCCTCTGAAATCTGCAACCTGAGGCTGCAGGTCACAGAGCTCAAAGAGCAAAATAAAATCATGAAAGAAGAACACAAGTCAACCATCCAAGAGAAAGCCTCTGAAGTCATCAGCCTAAGACAGCAGGTCACACAGCTTAAACAGAAAAATGAAACTCTACAAGAAGAAAAGAGACAGCTCTCCACAGAGCTCCGAGAGAAGGGACAAAAACCCAAAACTCTCCGAGAAGACCAAAAAGACTCTGATGTCCCCACTGCTTCACTAGTACCCTCCATGAGTGAGGAAGCATCACTGGAAAGCTCTGTCTCTCCCAACACTAACCTTTTCTCCAGACTCCATGAAAGGTACGGCAGACAAGTGAGACTACTGAGAGAGGAGTACAAGCAGAAAAAAAACAGGGATGGAAATAATCAGAAGTAGAATGGCTTCTAATTTTACCTTAAGCTCTTCTAACACAATTTAAAAATTGCAGGACTTCAGTGTGAGGCATGAAGAACGTATACAGTGTATAAAGCCCAGTTAAATCTAAAAATTCACGACAAGACAAAAAAAAGTTTAATGCTGCAAGAAAATGTTGGAGCAGAACGAAGTGGTTGCCTCTCAGCTCAAATTAAATTGACTGATATCATCTTCAGTTCCGCTCATTCTAAACTGGGTGTTAACACTGTGGAGTTTGCATATACTCCCCCATGAATTTGTGGGTTTTCCCCGGGTGCTCCCATTTCTTCCCACAAGTTCAAAGACATTTGTCCAAACTTCACATTAAAATGAAAATTAAAATGAAAATTAAATCAAAATTTCTGCTCATACAGTTTCATGTAATGTAACCTATATTACAATATTCAACTGTATAATAAAAAATGATTCTAGACTAACTTATCCCAAGTTTTTTGTTGACATTGATAAGAAAGAATGTAATATGAATGTTGTGGCTAATAAATTTGATTAATTCTTTGTGAATGTTTGACCTGATCTAGCAGAGAAAAATCCATCAAAGAAAATCTGGAAAAATTGAGAAATAAAAATCCTTGCTCAATGTTCCTCACAGCAGTGTATGAAACAGAAAATGTTGACATTGTTATGAAATGCAAGAACAAAAGTCTTCCAATTGTAATGACATTGATATGACTATAATAAAAAAGGTAATTGATGTAATTGCAAATCATTATGTGTCTGTAACTCATCTTTTCAAACTGTAGCATTTTCTAACAAAATGAAAGTAGCAAAAGTTATAGCCTACTTCTACAAATCTGGGAAAAAAACATGACATCACAAATTTCAGACCTGTCTCATCACTACCACAATTCCACAAAATACCTAAAAACTTCTCAATAAGCGACTGGACTATGTCATAGATAAACACAAACGAAGAAATCACATACTCAATAGACAATACAAAAAAATGCATCTGGGATACTCATTGATCTAGAGAAGCATCTGACACAATAAATCATGACATATTAATGAAATAAAATGGAAAATAGTGGCCTCAGGGATGTTGTTTTAAACTAGGTTGGGAGTTACCTAAGCGGCAGGCAACAGTTTGTAAAGTTGGGAGACTGTTGCTCTCTGGTTTGGACATTGCTTGTGGTGTCCCACAGGGGTCAGTGCTGGGCCCAAAACTGTCCATTTAATATATATATAAATGACACATGCAGTAAATGAAAAGTACTGAAGCGGGTTTTGTTTGTGACATAAATATCTTTTGGCCTATTGATGATTTACATTAAATATTGGGGGAGATCACTCAGAAATAAGCAGACTGAAAACATGGTTTGATAGTAAAATTATCATTAAACTTCAAAAACAAAAATAATGTTATTTGACAGCTGTAGACTAAATACACAGGTAAAGATTCAGATAGATGGGATGAACATCAAAAGAAGTCATGGAAATAAATTTCATGGAGTTACAACAACAGATTAAAACTAACTAACTGGAAAACTCGTAAAAAATATGCATACACATTTCAAAGTGTCAAGAAGTATTGCCATATTATACAAAACAAAACAGGTTCTTGATCATGAATCCCTCCACATTCTCTACTGGTCACTGGTTTCGCCTTATTTGTGTGCCTGATGTGCAAAGCACATACAAGAAAACACTTGTTATTCTTCATACTTATCTTTCTTCTTCATTATTTCTCTTCTGCAGCTTTGCGCATGTAACTACAGTTACCACAGGTAAAAATATAGATTATATATTATCAAATTTGTCAATAACAGAAGAAACCAGGAATGACTGCAGAACCTGAATCAGAGAAATTAAACATATACACAGGGTGATTTGAAATTAATTGTATTAAAAAAGAATTAAAAATTTAATATTACAAACCCTTCCTATCTAAGCCAGCTTCCTAAAGTGCACAGACGCACATTAAATGGGCCCAGAATAAATAAATAAATAAAATTCAAATAACTCATAAAAAAAAAAAAAAAAGGATTCAATGTCCCACGTGCATGTGAGTGTGTATTTTGATGATGTTTTCCTCCATGTACTACCCGGGTAGGTTTTTAGTGTCTTATCTGATGTAATAAGAAGGTGAAACTGATGGTCCTGTCCTCTGTAGAAGGATCCTATGGCTGGCCACACCGCATTGCTGGTTCCTCTACAGTCTGATCCACTGGCTCGCCACTGAACAACAGTTCAGATTTCAAATAATCTCATCTGGATAAAAAAAAAACAATCTATGCACACAGTGCGAAGAGCATATGTCAATTATCTTTTCTTCATTCAAACTTCTTTTTTCAAATATCAAAATATTCAATACTCCAATCATTATGAAATGAATAGGTACACATCATGTCGCACAAGGTAATTTTGTGCTAAAGGGCAATCAATCATGTACTTCTTACTTTACAATATTTAAACACTCAAATGAAATCATATGCCATATGTATCTAAAACTACTATTTGTATATTTAACATCTTAAATGTATTTATGCTTTTTAATCACCCTTTGAATATAATATATTGTTAATCAAATATATATATATATTATATAATCACGTATACACATATATAATATACAAATATATATTCACCCTTTTCTAAACTGTCAATGTGAACTGAATTGGCACTTATTTATATTATCAAACATATATTATTAAACATATATTAAATGACATAAACCAATCACATCTCAATAAAATAACTTTAACTCAAACAATAAAACAAGATGCACCTTTAATGGTGTGAAACAATATAACCGCTCTGCTTACAGTGTAACCGTAACAGTTGTTGGCTTAACTGACAAGCAATCAATAACGATTAGCATTACGATGCTGGCAGTTAGTTGGGGGGCCAACACACTCGATTGGTGGAGCTCAGTGCTGTCAGACTCCTAAGATGCTCCACACACACACACAAACCAAACATTTCTCATCAAGTCACATGAAGAGACCGAAACCGGCCTCAGGTTGTGGACGCTGTGAGAGAGAATGAAACTGTAAAACTGCAACAAAAACAGAGGAAAGAGAAGAAAAGACAGCAGCGTCACTTGCAGAGTGTTTTGATTTCTTCTTATAACATTATTGTTAATAAATCACAACTTTTTCTTACAATGTAAATGTTTTTTTGGCATTATTCTTTTGTTCTTTATCTTGTATTCTGTAAATATGTTACAGTATAAGAAATATGTAAGAATATAATGAGAACTAATTTTTAATTTTGACAATTAAATGACTATGAAGCCACATTTAAATATATTTATCAGCTACTGAATGAATAACATCAAACTGCCATGACTGCTTTTCCATTTATATCTTTATTTTCATTAAACTAAAGGTTGTGACGTTTTCTCCTCTGAATGAATCTGTGAGCTCAGGAATCCTCCTGCAGACCGTCTCTGAAAATAAAAGGCAAACTGCGTGTTGAAGGTGCTGTTTCTGCACTCACCTGTCGCAGGTTCTGATTGGCCGATCTGCTGTTGCTTAGGGACAGTGGGATGCATTTTTACCCTCCATCGCTATAGAAACAAAAGCTGCTGAAGTTCTTCTTCACACCTTAAAAACAGATGACGACATCAGAGAGCTCCAAGTGCTACAGCTGATCAATAACTGATCACCGATCTCTATCTATCAGAACTCAGTCCTGGGGGGGCGCTAACACCCTGAAGCTGCAGAGGAAGAAGTTTGCACACTGCAGCGGTTTGGCTCAAAAACTCAACACAGCTGAGCAGGATCATTATTTTTACAGTTTATTCAATAGAAACAACAGAAACATTCAAGGCTGCATGTTCAAAACAAAGTCTGTGTTCGGCTGACAGAGCCGAGCAGAGACGCTCAGGAATCATTTTCACCATGAAGAAGCTACAACTTTATCATCAACATGTTAAAAAAATTGTGATTCAGTTTTCACTTCAGTTTATTTTGTTTTGTTTTTTTGTCCTCCATCACGTTTTAGTTCTTTTACATATTTAAACTTGTTACCTTCTTAATCTGCTGAATATTGTGACTTTATCTTGTTTTATATTTCTGTGGTCATTTTTTGTCTCTTTCCTGTCGTTTTGTCTCTTTTTGGTCTTTTTTTGTCTCTTTCCTGTCGTTTTGTCTCTTTTTGGTTATTTCTTGTCTTTTTCCTGTCCTTGTTTTGTCTCTTTTTGGTTATTTCTTGTCTTTTTCCTGTCCTTGTTTTGTCTCTTTTTCGTCTCTTTGTGGTTGTTTGCTTGACGTTCCAGCCTGAAATGATTCCTCACCTTTGTTCTGTATCTTGATATCAGCCTATCACAGTTTTTTTGTCCACGTGCAGCTTCATATCTGTTTCTCTGATGTTTTTAATGAGTGAATGTTTCATTTTTCTGTCTTTAATGATCTCAGAGTCTAAAGATAGAATGTGTCACATGTGACATGTTGCACTCAAACCTTTGTAGAAAGTCACTATAAAAAAAAAACCCAAAACAAATCCTGTTTCCTGATCTTCTCCCTGCAGCTACGTCGCTGCCTGTCCTCCCACCACCTCATTGAAGAAGCAGTTTCTGTACAACAAAATGTCAATCAGCATGGTTGCTATGGAAACTGGGTGGAGGCGAGGGAGAGAGAGAGAGAGAGAGAGAGAGAGAGAGAGGGACTGACTTGGTGTTTCCTCCCTCTCAGAGAAACAGATCTGATCATCAACAGGGGGAAGATTTATCGTTCAGGTGAGATTTAATCTTTAATTCAACATCATTCACAGTGAAGAAAACTGCTTCACTTTTATGTTTCAGTGTCTCAGTTTCTACTTTATTTTAACGTTGCTGATGATCAGTTGGTCAGATAGAGCGAACTTCTGGTAATCAGCGTCTGAGGACTCACAGAGGAATAAAAACAGTTTTAATGATGCTTTTAAAGATTCTTTAAGTTTTTCTCAGCAGTTGATGATGAAATCTATCAAATAATTTTAAGGGAGCAAACAGACTGGACTTATTTTTAAAAATCAGAATTGTCTGCTTGTGTTTTATTTGTAAAATCATGGGGAATAATCTCTGACTGACTCTTATTATTCTGTTATTAAGCTACAAATGAAGCTGTAGTGCTGGATCACTGTGTTGGCAGCATGTGTTGCTCCGCCCACATGACAACAGCTCTTCTTCTGCCAGAACACAATAATAAAAATACAACATATGGTCACATAACATTTTGCTCAGAAACATTTCTGTTCAGAAAAACTTAAATCAATATTTAAACTTGAGAACTTGAGTTTGACTGAATCTTAGAAACGAGTGAGGAAAGTTGCTTTGAAATGATTTGTTTTCTCATCTTTTTTTTTTCTTAAAGTGACAACGAAAATATATTTCTGTTGGTTGTTTTCATTGATAAAATAAAACAGACGGTGTGAAATATTTTATCATGAACCTTGTTAAAATTACAAAAATCTATCTTTATTTTTAGACTGAAAACCAGCTGCTCATTTTTGAAAACCAGTGAGAAAAAATCTGTTTTTATTAGAAATCTTCAGAAGGGACTGAAAGCATGTGGCGTGTTGCCCAAAGTGACTCTCAGCAAAAACATTAAACCTCCACAGAAACGAATGAGCTCATTTAAAAATGTAGCAACAAAGTGTGTTTTTGTTGCGAACATGTTGTCACGCTCAGAGAGCTGAGCGCCACTTTGGAGCAGAAACGGTTTCAGCCATGATGAGTCAACATGAGGTTTTGTTATCTGAGCTGCAGGATTTTCATTCTAGTGAAAAACATCAGAGCTCGTGTGTCAGCTGTGATATCAGCTCTGTTTAATCTGCACCTCCATCTGGTATGAATCAACAGTATTTATTCTGGTTCTCTGTGTGTTCTGCGGGTTCCCAGGTGTTTAATCTCGGTGATAAGAGCAGCAGATGGTTCATCAGCAGCTCAATAAGGACAGAAGAGCTGAAACGCCTCCAGGAAGAATAAAAACCATTTAGCTTCACTGTGGAGGGGAACCATGGCGACAGAGGAGCAAGAGGATCTCCAACGAGCAGAGAAAGTCACTTTAAAGAGGAAGCTGACAGGTCCTTCGCGGCTGCTGCTGCTGAGAAAAACCAGGACCAGGAGCTGCAGAGCCGAGACCTGGACTGACAAAAGCAAGAAGGCCAGCGGACACAAATCCTTACCGACACGCTCAGCTGCTGCACAGAGTAAAACCACTGAGCTGACAGAAAGCCTCTCATCTGAAGTGAACGTGGAGAGCTCCAGGGGGCGCTGTGGAGCTGTCATCAGGAACAGAACGGTAAAGAGAGGCAGGTGGTGGAGGATATTCTCTCCTGCTGTTGTTTGTAACACGAAGCAGAACAAGGACTTCAAGGAAAGTTCAGAGAAGCAGAGAAATGACAATTCTGTTTTACCAGAGGGGGCGCTGGAACAAAATAACACAGAAGAAAACACAAAGAGAACTGAAGGAATGGAGAGGTTTAAAGCGAGGGCGTGGCCGACGTTCCGAAGGTTCCTGGCTTTGTCCAATGTTCGGCGAGCTCACAAACAGAACAGAGACTCTAAAGAAACAGATGGCACAGAGGGTCCGATAACCTTCCGGAAAAAAATGCAAATGTTTTTCACTAAAGAAGAAAGGTGCAGATCACCTGGTGTCCCGCAGGAAATCATGGAGGACAAGACACATTTACCTGCAGCTCAGGTAGACGAACCTACTGAACTCCACAAAGATGCAGCTGCTCAGAGTCCAGAGGTGGTGACGGTGGTGACAGTGATGGCGGAGATGATGGTGACAGCAGAGACTACACCAGATAAAGCACCAGAAGAAGAGCAGCTGGTTTGTGACTTCACCGAGGAGGATCTGAGGGATGCTGCAAACAACACAAACAATGTTCCTGTGAAAGACAAAGACGCTTGTGATGCTGAAGATCAGCTTCCAACCTCATCATCCCAGCAGGCCTCCGAGACCGACACAACCTCACACTCCCTTCAGCCAGTCACTAACGGACCCTCCATCCGGATCGAGCTGGTTCCTCCAGATGACATCCAACAGGAGGATGAAGAGGAGGAGAACTGGGAGGTCACTTCCACCTCAGAGAAACTCCTCCTCCTCCTCGGCTTTGAGCACAGCGAGCAGCGGCTGCTTCAGATGGCGCGCTCTTTGGTCCAAGCTGCCATGAAGGCTGCCGTGGATCAGCTGACCAGAGAGCAGCAGAGCCACTCAGAGTGCGTCCACAGAGAGCCGCCGGGCTGCAGAGATCACGCCTGATGATGAGGAACGTGATGAGGAACGCTGCTCAGAGGTTTGTTCACCAATGTTGATCTGAGCAGTCGAGGACTGAGAGGAAACTGTGAAATTTCTCAAAAAATTAAACACAGACTGTATGCTATGACATCATCAGATGACATCATTTTGCTGCGACCCTCCTGGGCTACCATACTCCGAAACTGAGGGTCTGTGGACTGAACCTTCATGTGATGTGTTTTTATGTAAGAGGACCTTCAGGAGGGGAAGACAGTGTCAGCTGTAGTTTCATTGGTCACAAACATACATTCAAAGTGACTGACTGTTGATTGGCTAATAATAATAATAACAACAGCTGGTTAAAACTCTGCGTGAGCACAGTTACACAGACAGTCACAGTTTAGGGCACAAATTGTCATTTTAACAGATGTCAGTTCTCTTTGAATCATTCATTAATTGATAAGTATCATGTCATTTGTGTCAGTAAGTGGTTTCCTTCACTTTCCTTCAGTTTATTTGTTCTGCAGTGACAAGTTCTCACACGTTCCTCATTGATGTTTTAGGTTCATTACTTTAAAAAGATGATAAAGGAGAAAATTCTGCCTTTCGTCAACATTCACTCATTGAACTCAAAACTCTGTGATCCACATGTTGCAGAAGCACAAACACACTGAAGAGACATGAGGCTGAAATGAAGCACTAAAATCTAAAGGCGATGTTAATTTCAGTGTCAGAGCTGATTTATTTTTATCATGTAAGTGATTTGTGCCACAAATAAAGAGAAATTTAATTAAAGTGATTGTGCCAATGATCAATTCATTTATCAGATGTTTGGTCATTTCATGTTGACTTCAGTCCACAGCAGGAAACAGCTGGAATGTCTCTGTTTCCACGGTTACGACCTCTGATCCCTGAGCAAACAGAGCTGTTTATTCTTCATCCAGTTGCACTGAGGCCCTGAGTTCAGACTGGCAGGCAACATGTCGAAATCTGCTGTCAGTAAGTTTCTGTGTTTTTGTGTTTGATCCCTGAAATGAAAGATCGAGATTAAAAAAAAAACTTACTGATTAGATAGACACAATAAAAAAAGAAATGAAGGAATAAAACCAGAAAAGAAAAGAACAGAAGTAAAATTGCTGTGGGATGTTTGGAGTCACAGACGGTTCTACCTGCGAGTGTCTCCTGCAGCATTGTTGTGTTTCACCTCCTCGACTGATTCTTCAGGAGGAAACGCTGAGCACTCTGCACCGTGTTCTGAAAGAGACGCAGCGACACAATTAATTTTTAACCTGCAGAGTCACAGAAAGGCTTTTGATGTACGAAGAATCATAAAACTGCAGCAGAGACATTGACTGTTCAAAATTTAAAACCTCACAGGATCAATGAAAACAGATAATCCAAGCTTAAGCATCAGAACATCAGAATATGACTGCCAAATAAAAACATTTGTTATATAACAAAGCTGTGTGGAAAATTACCACAGCTCTGATTACAGCCACTAGGTGGCGTTGCTGTGAGAAACTGTTTGTCCTTATTTGTCATAAAAAGTCTGACAGAACTGACTGAGTAGCCCTGTATGAACGCTGGGCTCTGATTGGCTAAATGTTAGAATGGAGTAAACTATTTAGAACTTTGTTGAAATTTTGTGAAGTCAAATGATTCATTTCTGATTATATAGTCTTAATTAATTTTCAATTTAAAGTTAAACTACATAAAAAAAACCCAGAAGTACCTGCATGAGCATGGCCACCGTCATCGGCCCCACCCCTCCTGGAACAGGTGTGATGAATCCTGCTCTCTGGTGAGCTGAGGCGTAATGGACATCTCCAACAACACGTTTACCGCTCGCCTTCGTCTCATCTGACAGACACACACACACACACACACACACACACTGAGTTATTATAAATCTTATGAATACAGATGTTATCAGAGTGGGATGAGGACACATGATGGGCATATAGTCATATATTTATGTTGTGTTACTACAGTATGATGTAGTACCACATGCAGTATCAGATTCAGTATCCGTGTGTACCTGGTACGTGGTTGATTCCACAGTCAATGACCACAGCTCCCTCTTTTACCCACTCTCCTCTCACCATCTCTGCTCGCCCCGCTCCAACAACCAGGATATCAGCCCTGCCCACCTGCAGACAGGAAACGCATCATCAGACACACAGAGACTATAATGATAATAATTATAGTAATGAAGAAGAAGAAGAAGATGAGGAAGAAGAAGGAGGAGGAAAAAGAAGAAAGGGATGAAAAGGAGGAAGAATGATCCTAAGTGTTGAGATGGGTGATGTCACCTGCTCAGGTAGGTCTGGGGTCTTTGAGTGACAGGTAGTCACGGTGGCGTGACTCCACAGCAGCAGGTCATGCATTGGCGCTCCAACAATCTTGCTGCGACCAATCACAACTGCATTTTTTCCAGCCACAGACACACCTACACAGGAACAGGAAGTCACGGATGAGGTGTGCATGTGTGTGTGTGTGTGCGTGCATGTGTGTGTGTGTGTGTGTGTGTGTGTGTGTGTGTGTGTGACCTGTCTGTCTGATGAGCTCCATGCAGCCATTTGGAGTGCAGGGGATGAAACAGTCGTTCAGATCTCCGCGAGACAATTTCCCTGCATTAATACAGCTCAGACTACACACACACACACACACACACACACACACATAGTATGAAACTATAGTTAAGAATTATTTGATCAGGAGGAAACAAGTTAAAAATGATGAAACCACAAAGACAACAAACAAAGACAAACTTTCTGTTGTCTTACCCATCCACGTCTTTCTCCGGAGAGACGGCGTTGGTGACGAGTTCGGTGTCGATGGGGTGAACAGAGTCCAGAGGCAGCTGGACAATTAGACCATGAACAGACATGTCCTTATTGACAGACATGATGCTCTGCAGGACCTGCAGGACGACAGGAAACAGGAAGTGGTCAGAGCTGCAGTGTTCGTTGTCGCTGGACGTTGTCATCATCTGCAGGTTTGTCACTGACCTCGTCTTGTGTCGCTGTGCCCGGCAGCCTCACGTGTTTCGCATCAATTCCAATCTGCAGACGACAAACTGACAGTGTCACTGAAGGTGCAACAGTCAGAACCATCACAATCATTTTAAATCACTGTGGATCTGAACGATCTGCACTGGGACATGTTTCTTCCCCTCGACTGGACTGTTACCCAAACTTTGAGGTCAGCTCTTTAACCAAAGAGGCCAGTGAGCCTGCGGGCTAGCCTGGGCTATTTAGCCTAACTGTCTTGTTGTTGGTAACCTGGCAATGGTCCTCCACTCATGTATGACACCAGGCAACAAGATGGACAAAAGACAAGTAGCACAACCACAGAAGAAGAAGTTAAAGGCACAAAGAATCTCTAAACTCCGTGCTGGAGAAGATGGAAAATTTCTCTAAAAACCACAAAGTGATTATGGACTTGATTTGTGGGGTGAAGGACCTCAGTAACAATTTAGTCAGAGGAAAAATGCTGACACCGCCAAACAGGCATCTAAAAGAAATAAAAAAAGATTCAATCAACATAGAATCAAACTGTAAACTATTCATAAAACTGAACGGATCACCAGACGAGGTAAAAGTCTGTCAGAAACACTGCAGATGAGTGTGAAAGATGAAAACAGTTAAGCCTTGTGTATGGTCACCATTGTCCTCCCAGTGCCAAAAGTGACATCATTGCGCCTGTGTGAAGACCCCGCAATGGCACCTGGACGTGTGCCTCTGAATTCTTGTAACTCTGCGCATGCTGCACTTTTTATTTTAAGCTGGACACCAGTTTCAGGGGGAGAGGAAGTCCTCAAAAGACTCATATAGCCATGTGGTTAGACATGTTTTAAATGTATTTTTGGGGATTTAATTCAGGTGTGCTTTTTAATAAAAATATGTGTATTTATAATGTTTGTGTTTTTGACTTCTTTCACAAACAAATAAAAACGCACTGAACCAGCATATCCTAACAACTGTGCCCAGTGAAATGAAAAATCCTTACACTTAAAACATTTTGTTAGCATAGCCTATTTGTAAAGTCACAAGTTAAAAGTACAGAATGAGAATTCACTCCAGTCACTCCTACAGGTATATAGTTTATCACAGTTGTGAGGATAAGGCTGTTGTGTTTAGAGTGTCGCCATGTTGGATAATGATGTTCTTCCCCTTACACTTGTTGACTTTATGCTTATTCACAGAATATTTCCTGTGTGCGCCCTCTGGGGTTTCGGAGAATATTGCAGTGTACAACGCACTGACCATAAACGCCTCAGTGAGTGCAACAGTGTCACTTCTGGCGCGCACAGGGAACACTGCGGCGACCATAAACAAGCCTTTAAGGAAACACAGAGAGTGAAAACATTAACATTCAATGAACATGAAAGAAAATGATGATGATCCCGAGAACCCGTTCTCTTATTTCCATTGGTTTTGCTGCGTTGATTATGTTTTTTTAACAACTTGTTTAAAATAAATCTAAACAGACAATCAAACTGAAAGCCAGACCGGACTTTAAAATCAGAATGAAGCATATGAAATGATGACTCTGACCTCGGCCGCAGCCTTCAGTTTGGAGCTGATGTACAGATTGGAGTCGTCTCTGTCTCCCACCTGAAACACAGATTAACCCCTTCAGAAGCTAACGAGAGAAAACACACGTCAGTCAAGTTCCAGTTGACTGTTTCTGCTCCAAACACCCACCTCATTTCACTTCAGCACACACACACAAACAGGGCCAGATTATCCAGTGAGCATTATGGGCACAGGCCCAGGGGCCCAAGCGCATCAGGGGCCAAGCCAGAAGTTGGGAAAAGGAAAAAAAAACAAAACATTTTTTCATTTTATTCTCCTCTTTGCGCATGTCAATATATTTAGCCAGTCAGACAAGGTATTGCTAATGCAACTGGGTTATTTCCTACAGCTGCAGCTTCACATTAAAAGCATTTAACTGACAAAACTCCACTTAACTTTTATTCTGAAGTGACTATTAGGCTACTTACAGGAAATACAAGAACATGTTCAATTACGTATGCGAGCTAATTGCTAAATGTGTTTGTAGAGCAAAACTGTGAGAATTTCAGCATTTTTTGACACTGGATCAAGTGTAAATATGTGTGGGAGCAGTTTTATACTGTCTGAGAAAGTTATGTCAGTGGAACAAGAGCAGACCTGCTGGATGAACCACTGCAAGTGGCAGGTAACAAACTGACGTTAACATTGCTTCTCTTTCACTCAAGTTTTCAGCTTCTCTATCAGCATCCTAAATATGTTGGGGTAGGTGCTTTTGCATTTGGGTTTTGACAACTAACATTAATCATCCGCCACTGTACGGTCCAGCTGGTCGACTCTCCTCACTCTCGTCATATTATCAGTGAAACGTCACCGCGTGTCTCCAGCATCTCTGTGCAGCCTCAGCTGCTGGTCTCACAGCTGCTGCTGCACAGATGCAAGAGCTTCAGTCCGTCGAACAGTAACGTTATTGATTTTTAACA
>JAQLOL010000010.1:25173794-25190288 GCA_029783665.1 Naso thynnoides | reverse complement strand
AAATAGTGTTTTTGAGGAAAAATGCAGAAATTTACCACACTATCTCTACCATGACATCTAAACTTTGTCATTTATTTTCATTAAGATTGGAGATTTATTTAGTGAGAAGTTGCAGTAGCTGTGGACAGCACTGTTTATGGTAAACACTTTTCGATGCACTGTGCGCTCAGTTTTTGATCATTCAAAAAATCTGCAAGGATCGTTTGTGGAGGACAGTCTGAAGATGCTGTGTAGCAAGTTTGGTGTTGATTGAGCCAAAAAATGTGGGAGGGAATAGGTTTAATTAGTTTTACAAATTTTAAGAAAAACAGTGATGGACTTCAGAATTCCAGTTGCATTGCCAACTCAAAGTGTACAAACATTTTTCATCAATTGGTCCGACAATGTGGTAAAAGTTGCGAAGCCATAGCACGTACGGATGATTTGTTATGAATTTTCTTAAAGTTTTAAACTTTGGACAGTTGCTTTAGCGCCAATATCAGGACAATCAGTTCTCAAAGCCAGTTGAGGAAGTAGGACTGGACCATTGTGCAGAGTTTTGTTTATTTTCGTGCATGGGAAGGCAGATAGAAGAAGAAGAAGAAGAAGAAGTAAACTGGCAAATACAGCACAAGAGGGTCATAAAATGTTCTTCAGCTGGAAGTGTAAAAGGTGTTTTAAACAAGAAAAACATTTAAGAAGCTAAAACCAGTTTCAGCTGAAGAAATGATCAATCATTGTCGTAAATTTCTCCTGGCGTTGAATGTGATTTAATTTAAAGATACTGAGCATTGATCAGCTCCAAACAACAAATACAGACACATTAGAGACTGAATCATCCTGCAGAAACATGAATCACTGAGTTTGAAGAAGATGTTTGTCCTCCAGAAACTCTGTTACAATAAAATGCTACAGGGACATGAGTGTGATGAAGACTCAGGACTTAGCAGAGTGAGACTTCATCAGGTTGGAGGTCGTCTTCTCTTCATTCTTCATTTAGTCCTTTCAGCCTGTGAACTGTGATCTCTGCACGACTCTCAGACAAAAACCAGAAGACTGTCTTAATTTTCAGCACTGCTGCTGCAGACAAAAACACTTGCTGACCACATGGTGATAAATAAAGTTTTTATTAACTTTTGTACATCTCAACCTGTAAGGAACCTGACTGTGACACTGGATGTTCTGCCAGCACCGACCCACCAGCTCGCTCCTGTAGAATCATCTTCCTCAAAATCTGGTCGACAGGAAGGCTCACCTGTTCAAACTGAGGCCGCATTTAGACGAGAGCGGCCAACTAAAAACAGAAAATTCTTTCCTTTGTGTCTTTAAAAAAATTTGTTCACGTGAGCAACTGAGAGTGCTGTAGTATGCATGCCAGGCCAATAGTCGGCAGTGTAACTTTGTAACGACCATAGGAGCTGCATAAAGTCGTTTACATCCTGTTGCTGCTTAGCTTTAAGAAGCCTCATATTAAAGAAATTCAGCCATAGTTTGACTTCTGAAATTATTCCACTAACACTTAAATTTGGCACGATACATGGTCGTCATATTGACCTGCTTTGGGCTCGTTGTGGAGTGTTTAATGAGAGTTTGGTAATGGCTGTTCTGGAATGAATTGACTTGCGCTTGCGTTAGCATTAGCGTAGTCACTGCTGTCACAGACTTTGTGGTTTGCCAGTTTACACAGCTGGAAAGAAAGTTGTAGTTTCAGAAGATTACACTCTGGAACCTGGTTTCAGAAGTTAAAGGTTTCACGGGTGCCAGCAGGCTGTTGTCATGTAAAAAGAAGGCCGAACTGCAACAAAAGTGTTTCATCTGATATGAAAACTTGATCCCGCATAAACGGGGTCTAAAACAAACGCCTCCCATTTTCAAACAGAAAACTCACCTGTTCAACCTGCATGGTATGACCAGCACCAAGCACATTGCATATATAGACATTTTGCTCTTCAGTTGTTGAACATGATGAAGAACATGGAGGCTCAGACGTTCTGACTTTGTGATGGAATGTCTGAAGCAACTGCAGCAGAGAAACTTGATTCGGGCCCTGATGGATTTTCCGGCGATGCCTTTGAGTGAACTCATCTGTCTCATGAACATCAATTCGTAACTCAGACTATTAATATCTCCTGGAGGTCTAATTTTATCAGCAGAGACGTCAGAGATAATGGTGATGATGATGATGATGATGATGATGACAACAGTGAAAAGCCTTTAACGGAGTTCATTTTAAAGGTGCTTTAACCTGCCTGGTCGACAGCTCCTTGTCTCACTCTGCTGCTCACTGCTAAAAAAAAATTATTACACTGCTATATCCTGACTGTTGGGTCACATGATCAAACCTGCTGTGGTTGACCTCCAGATGTCTTGTCTTACCCCCCCCCTCCCCTGCCCCAACGTGTCTGCAGGTGAACTTTGTGGTGTGTCAGCTCTGTGCTCTGCTGTCGGCTTTCTGGTTTCGTCTCTTCCTTCATCCCAGTAAAACCAGTCCGTTCATCAGACACGTGGTGGCGACTTTACTGGGACTCTACTTCGCTCTGTTCTGCTTCGGCTGGTAAGATGGCCACTGGTTGAAAAGTCTGATTGTTTGGTTTAACAAAAAGGAAGACAAGAGGAAAACGCAATTAGCTTTTTTTTCTATTTCCGTAGGACAAGTTGCTACCATTTAAAGTAAATTGCTGAGACATTAAGAACATTTAGTGCAGATGCTTTGTGTGGATTCCACACAAAGCATGTTAGCTCACTGTAAGCATTCTGTGCCAGCTATGATTTCAAAGTTCAGCTGAAGCTAATGGGAATGTTTGAAGTTTATTTGGACACAAATCAAAGTGTTGAGCCCATTAAGATGTTAACCTGATGATGGCGCTGAAGGAAAAGTCAGAGGATCAGCAAAGTTCTTAGAATTCATCCTGAGGGGAACTTGAACAGCTGAACCAAGTTTCATCCAACAGTTGTTGAGATGTTTCACTCCATTAACAACTAAATCGCAGATCATCCTGAACTCATTTTAAAACGATACAAACATTTTATTTCCTGCTGTTGCTGTTGATTCTTTCAGCAAATAATGGTAAACAATAAATTGTGTCCGTGTAATTGCTGGGGGGAGTCTGTTAGTGTTTGAAGCTGAACATCTTTACTTGTTTTGCAGGTACGCCCTTCACTTCCTGGTTCAGAGTGGACTCACCTATGGCATCATGATCCTGACCGGAGTCGAACACATGCACAAGTACGTTTCAGAGACGCCTCAAATCACCTGTTTCGGCAGTAACATCACTCCTCCAAGTCTTTATCAGATCATGTCAGCGTAGGAAAGCTTTCTGATGCTGGTGAGAGATCAGGTTTAGAGTTCAGATGAGTCCATGGTGACGATGTGTACATGGGCTGCAATAATCCGACTGCTGACCTTATTCTAAATAAGACAATATGTCGATTAAGGTGTTTACATGAGTTGCTTATAGAATATAACATCCATTATCCCATTTACATGTTACAGGATTTGACCCAAAACAAAACAACAGTCGAACACGTTGCTACCGTTTCACCTTTCGAGTTTTTATTTTCTAATTTTTCCCAAAAACTTCATGATATCCATTCCTCTCAAAATCACTATCGTGGCGTTAGTTTAATTTTACGCAGAAATGTTGGAACTTTTTTTTAATGGTTTTGTCAGTCATCTTTTTCTCTGAAGCTAGCTGTAAACTTGCTGCTGGAAGCTAGAGTATGTGTCGTCAAGCAGTTTGACTGCCACAAACAATGTGTCGCCGTCGCAATATGCTGCAAAAACTTTGATAGGATGGCATAGTGTGATTATGGCGTGTAAAATAATGCGACTAAAACTCGACATGTCTGAATTCGGTTATTGCTCACTCCAAATATAACCTTATTTGGGGTATATATATATATATTATTTGGAGTAAGGTAATCAGAAAATGCTGTTTACATGGCAGTGTCCTATTCAGAGTATTGTCGTAATCGGGTTAGTATCGGAATATCAGCGTCCATGTAAACGTAGTGACTGAGAGGAGGAAGAGGGCATTAGTGAGTCCAGATTAAAGAAGAGCCGAGGTCAGTCACATCCGTCAAAGTCAGACTTGTTTTCTCCATCTGACTGCACTCAGCTCCTCTTCAGCTCTGTGACCTCTGACCTGGCAGTCACATATGATACGATGATGTCACACACGTTACATGATGTGTCCGTCACGCACAAGGCCTTAACACAGTTACATCTGACTGTGCAGGGCCTTGCTTAAAGGCACTTCAGCGATGGTAGCAAGGTTCAGGGATCAAACGCTACTTCCCCTTGAGGCTGTAATGAACCATGCAGCCAGCAGGGGACACTAACACATTTTTTTTTTTGGATCATATGATGTCATTCCTCCCTCCATGTCACAGCTGAATGAATAAATGAAGCTGTGGTTCTCAGGTACTGCCTGCTGGTGTCTCTCAGCTACCTGAGTCTGTGTCAGATCACCCGAGTCTACGTCTTCGATTACGGCATGTACTCTGCTGACTTCACTGGGTAAGACTGCTGCTCATCCTCATGCAGACTGTGTCCACGTGGCTTTTACCTGAGCTGTACATGTGTGGCTTCAAAGGGACACACTTGGTGAAATCCATGTCATCAGGCTCACTGCTCTCCTTCTCTGTGCAGCCCCATGATGGTCATCACACAAAAAATCACCAGCGTGGCATTTGAAATCCATGACGGTGAGCGAGGGGTGTCCTAAAATCTAAGTGGTTGTCAGCTGGATGTTTGTATTTTATGTTCACTGTTGATTCTTCTTGAACAGGAATGGCACGAAAAGAGGAACACCTGACTCCAGGACAGAAGATTCTGGCCATAAGGTTTGTGTCTCTGTGCGGCTTTAAGGTTCCTACGGCTGCTAATACTTCATCTAATTGTGTGTGTGTGTATGTGTGTGTGTTCAGGAGGATGCCCAGTCTGCTGGAGTATTTCAGCTACAACTGTAACTTCATGGGGATTCTGGCTGGACCCACCAGCTCCTACAATGACTACATCGCCTTCATTGAGGGAGACCCCCGTCGCCATAGAGCCCAGGAGGAAGGCAGGAAGTCCAACAGCAAGCTGAGGCAGAGCGAGCCCTCACCAAATGTACGACACACGAGCACACACACTGTCAGCATCGGAGGCATCAGTCTTTGATGTGTGTGCAGAGTGCTGATGTTTCACTTTCACTGTTTTGTTGATTGCTCGTTTCTTCTTCTCTTCCTCTTGTTGTGAAACCAGAGCAGTCAATTCATTATTCAGAGGAGTGATGTTGACAAAATGTTCACTTAGTGACACAACAAGATGCTCTCAGGTTCCCGAGGAGACTGAAATAAATGTCATCTGTGTTCTGCAGATGGAGGTAGTTCGGAAAGTGGCCACCTCTTTCTTCTGCCTGCTGGTTTTTCTGTCGGTGTGTAAAGTTTTCCCTGTGGAGCGAAACATTGACGATGACTTCATCGCCAACATGCCGTTCTACGTTCAGGTCGTCTACCTGTACCTGTCCATGCTGACCACCAGACCCAAGTACTACTTTGTCTGGACACTTGGTGGGTGTTTTAAAGTAATTCCATATTTCTTGGTTTTCTAGCTGCATCTTGCAGCTCTATGTGTCACTCTGTCCACAGAAACTCTCTCTCTCTGTGTGTGTGTGTGTGTGTGTGTGTGTGTGTGTTCATGCCAACTGGCTACAAAGGGGTGTGGCAATGGGAGTTGCTCATTGCTAAGAAGTACATAACTTCCAAAATGTTCAGTAGAAAGGTTGGTCATGAGCCAAAGGTTCAGGCCAACTGGCAAGAAGGGGGCGTGGCAGTGGGAGTGGCCTGTATCAAAAAGGTGCATAACTTCTAAACGGATTCATGTAACATGGCCAAACTTCTTAGAAATAAAACATACACACACATCAATTGGTCATTTAGTGCTCCGCCCCTACACTTTAGCCACGCCCCCTTCTGTAACTCATCAACTGTTTGTTGTAGACTCTTCTTGGAGGCATCATTGCACAGTTTTTTAAAATTTTGTCACTTTCTTTCAAATATACAATAAAGAACAGATTTAACATAAAATAGTTTGCTGCTGGTTGCGGGTAATGCAAATTCACATATTTTTTCCTTTACATTTAACATTTACCTTCTTTACGTTCTTTCAGTTCTTCCTCTCTCGGTGTCTCCATTTTTATGTTTCAATCCACTGATGTGTTTCTGTGCAGATTAAACATACATGTGGCAGAACAGAAAAGTTGAGTCGAAACAACAAAATCTAACGTAACTTTAATTCATTTCAAAAGTCTTGTTTTTTTTAACATGTTTATTTAACAACAGCATGTTACAACGAATGCAGACATTGGTAAATACATTAACAAAAAGCTCATCTCATTGCGATACAAGCGTGACTGTCATAGTTTTAAATCATTGTGTACTTTAACTGCAGACATCCATTTTTTTATTTTTACACCATTTCAACGACTCAATGAAGGAATTATAGTCAAACAACAGAATTTAAAAGCATGGTTTGGATTACTGACATTTGCATAATGAATGTGGTATTTCCCCAGTAATATCATCAGGTTAACAAATCTTCTTAACCATACATCCTTATAAACAAAACCAGTGACAGCATAATTGCGTTCAGTTTTAACTTGTGTAGTAGTTTTGCATAGGATAAAGTTCTCCAAGTCTGTCCAGAACTTCATGAAGTAATAGCAGCCATAAAATAAGTGTACCACTGTGTCAGCGTCTTTTCTACAAAGACGTGAAAATAAAATTGGAGGGAGAAAAATTTAAGATGTACCTCTTTTAATTTGTTATAGACACAGAACCTAAAGGGCAAAAGCATTTTCCCACTGCACCTCTGAAAGTAAAGAATTTTTTTTTTTTAAAGTTCTTTTGGCATCATCCTACTTTTATTCTGAAAAAATTCTCCAATGTTCTTGTTCATGCATGTAGGACTTTCTAATGATATTTACTTTTCTTCTCTCCTCAATTCCAGCATGAATTTTCATTAAGTGGTGGATGCCTGTGGGTGTAGCTTGGTTTACTGAAATATATTCCTTAAAGGAAATTGGGGATGCTTTGAGTCTGACGAAATTCTTGTAATTTAATATATTTCCATTGCTGTCATACTGATCTTCCAAGAAAATTTTGTCTCTGTCAATCGAATAATGAAAACAAATAGATTTCCTTTTAATAGTTATGTATCCCTTGTTCCAAGTAACTGTTTTATGTGGGCAGAAATTATGTACATAACATAATTTCCATGCTATCAGGACCTGTTGGTAAAAATTAGATAACTCGAGAGGCAAATTTGCTACGTTAAAATTGCAAGACTAGAGAAATTTGGGTCCTCCCACTTGTTTAAAGATAGTGTGAGCAATGAAGAACCAGTGATGTACAGGTGTCCCCCAGGACACTGTGACATCACAGATGGGTGTGGTTACAGCTTCTCCTTAGCTGCATTGTTTATAAACTTCAAAGCGAACTCTGGTCACTGTCACACACATCTCCTTACGTACTCTTTGTAACCTCAGCTGATGCCATCAACAACGCCGCCGGCTTCGGCTTCAACGGCTACAATGATGACGGCTCTCCGCGCTGGGACCTCATCTCCAACCTGAGGATCCTTAACATTGAGGTCAGGACTGACAGAAGTTTCCAGTTTATACAACAAATTTATTAAAACTGCTCTGGTGTATTCTCTTCCTCATTTTACATTTCTATGGTTGGAGTGTCTGGTCTTCTCCCTTTTTTCATTCCTGCAAACTGTTAGCTGTTAGCTTATGAATGCACTAACCAACTGTTTGCTGATACATGATTATTTTATTAAATATCAACTTAATGAATCTCAGATTTTCTTTGTTTGTTCTAGTTAGCTACCAGCTTCAAAGTTTTCCTCGACAACTGGAACATTCAGACAGCTCACTGGCTCAAAAGGTCAGAACACACTCACTGTTTTTATTGTGTTTGTCATGCTAATGCCAGTCTGCACAGCAGCAGTCTGACAGTTAAAAGCAAGAAAAGATTAACCTAATGTTTACTGTAGAATCCTTAAAGTTGTTCTGCGTTGATAGCATTACAACGACAATATAATATGTATTATATTTTTGAATTTATCTTCCTTTGCCATTTAGACATACTATTTAGATCTGCTGTTTCGCTGCAAACACAGTCTCATTTTACAAGATAAAACACAACCAAGCAACACAAACTAATCGTCAACTGTGAGTCACTTGTTATGTCAGAGTAAAGGTTGGAAAACGTGTGAGAATAAACATGTTGCCACAAATGTTTAGTGCCAGATTGAGTCTCTGTAAGCTGATAATCAATCTGCAGCAGGTGTTGTTTTTGGATTCATGTACTTCTGTTTGTGAGTGTGACCTCTGACCTCTGGTCGACAGGGTCTGTTACGAGCGATGTCCGTACCACCCAACAGCAGCAACCTTCATCCTGTCGGCCATGTGGCATGGAGCTTATCCAGGCTACTACCTCACCTTCCTCACTGGCATCGTCATTACATTGGCTGCCAGAGCGGTGAGTGCTAACTGTTGGCTGTTAGCTTATTAGTCCCCTAACTAACTCTTGGCTGATGAACCAGCAAAGTGTGAGCTCTTGATGGAATACCCTACTAGCAAGTAGGGTGACACTCTTTTATAACACTTTGAAGGAAAGACTGTTAGATGCTAGGATGTTAGCATACACTGTATTGGTTTTAATTTGCAGCAGGTCATGTCTGTTAATGCAAATTCATAGTAACGTTAATGGACACACGCCATGTGACAGTGGGGTTCATGCCAACATTGTAGCAAGGATTTCGTCAGCTCACAGGTACCATAGACATGTCTTAGCCAAACCAGAGACGGTTAAAGGAGTACTCTCACTGAACGCTCATTCCTTGTATCAGTGTCACATGGGTTTTGCTACGGCCCCGCCCCTTTAGGAGACAGGAAGCAGACCTGAGTCCATTTATTCTTATGAGAAATGAACATGATCATGGATTATGACCAACTCTTTCACGTCATCACTAAGATACCCTTTGGACCCATTTTTCCCAAGGCACATGTCTTCCAGACATTCTGACACAAAAATGGCATTTTTCAGACACACAAATCAGGAGAAAATTAACTTTGTTTGAGACCTGTCTCTGTCACAACAACACACTCACGAGAGATTTGGTGCTTCCCACTTTGCCTCCCAACGGACATAAATAGATATAAATGGACATTTAAATGGTCTTATAGGTGAGACCATGAATTAAAAGTTGAAACTTACATCAAATAAATATCGTGCAATGAAAAATCCATCTGCTTTAATCCATTCACATGATGTTATAACTGCTTCTGAACTGTCTCTAATGGAGATGTGACTCCGTCCACTTAGGAGACAGATACCATTTCATACCATTGGCACAGCATACAGTGGGGGATCTTGTGTTAATACTGACCATCTTTGGCTAAACACTTAGCTTGCACTGTGTTGAGTCATCTTAGGGTGTTTGCTAACAGTTAAGCTTACATTATGTTAAATGCTAACAGAACATTTTTTTGTTTGCAGCTATTTGAATGAATGTTTTTTCCTCTCAGGTCAGACACAACGTTCGGCCGTACTTCCTGCAGTCACCCAACCACAAACTGGTCTATGATGTCATCACATGGGCAGCCACACAGATCGCCATCTGCTACACGGTGGTGCCGTTTGTCCTGCTGTCTGTGGGTCCATCCCTCAAGTTTTACAGGTTAGTAATTCAGGTTTATGTTAGGTTTAAGTCTAAGTTGTGTAATGACTTCAGCATGATGATCTCAACAAAACTCTGGTGGTAATTTTTTTTTTCAAAATCTCAGTTTCATAAAGCATCAAAATATCTGAACTGAAGGCACAGTATTTAATGTCAGGAATGCAAACAAGCATGGCCACCTCGTATCAGCCTGAGTCTCTCTTTAAGGAAACCCAAATAAATTTCTATTTTAATAATTTTTACCTTTGCACCACCAACTATAATGTATCACACTATATAACCATTCAGGCCATGTTTAGGCAAGAGCAGCCCTACTGAAAACAGAAAAATCTCTCCATTGTGTTTGCATGAACAACCAAAGGCGCTGTAGTATGCATGCCAGGCCAGTAGTCAGCGGTGTGATGTGGCCCGCTCAAAAAAATAACAATAGCTGGATTAAAATGTGGATGTCAATTACAAGATTAAAAAAACCCTGACAACGCCACCTAGGGTTAAAAGGAGCCTAGGACTCCATGTAAAAAAAGGCCACACAGGTTCTAAAAAATAATGAGGAGTGAGCAGAGTTAAAAACCACGACAAGTGTGCAATTTAAAAGGTATTTATTAAATCATAGCAGCCTGTCCTTCTTCCCATGCGCCAGTCGGTCGACTGCCCTGCTAACACTACACCTCTCCGTACGTCTTTCCATTTGTCTGGAGGGAAAAGACAACAGCCACCAGTATGCTGCCAACACTCCAAGGTTCACCATTCTCTACCTGGCCCTGTAACCAGCCCTCCCAGTATCTACCACACAACAGAGATAAACACTCACAGTTTTCCTGGGTGGTAAGGACTGCTACTGACCCAGGCTGGAGTTTTAATGCCAAACAAACACTAGCTGCTGCGCTTCAGGCTCCAGTGGCTCGTCTCCAGGTCTGTAGATCTTGGGAAACGTCGTGCCATCATGCTGACACCGAGGTTTCGTTGCCATTCTTCTCGACTGGAAGCCAAAAGTCAAAAGTTTGACTTCTAAATTTATTCTACAAACACTCAATTCACCACAATAGACTGTTGTTACATTCAACTTGCTTTGGGTGTACTTTGGAGTGTTTTTAATCAGACTTAAGTAGTGGCTAGCGCAGAACGCACTGACTTGCACTAGCATTAGCATTACCGTAGTCACCACTTTCACAGACTTTGTGGTTTGCTAGTTTACACAACCGCAAAGAAGGTTGCGGTTTCAAAGATTCCACTCGGGTGCCAGCATGCTGTTGTCATGTAAAAGAAGGGCTGAACTGCAAGAAAAATATTACGTTTGATGCCAAAACTTGAGCCATGTAAACTGCCTCTTAGTGTGTAAAAATTATGATATTCCTCTCTCTCCACTTAACTTAAATGTGGCATTTGATGAACTGAATCTCACCCTCACTTGTTTTCTCTTTTCTTCTTGCAGGTCCTGGTACTTCTGCCTCCATATCATCTGCATTCTGCTGGCTGTGGCATTACCGGTCAAACCGAGACATCTCCGCCTCAAAGACCAGCAGAAGAATCCCCCCCTTGAGCCAGTCCAGCACCACGTGGAAGCTATAGACAGCAACTGCAGCCAGAAGAAAAAAAACACATGAGGTGCAGGGCAAGGAACGCAATATTTCCACTGACTTTTATAAAAAGACGAGGAGATGAACCACATCAAAGAGGTCGTATTCCCGTCTGAGGTACAGAAACAAGATGGCCCCCAACATCAAGTTAAAAAACTGCTTTATTTGGATTCACAGGACGAAAACAGGCCTGCAAATTTTGAGGCCTGTGTTGAGCTCGATGAAATATTTTCCCACAAAACTCTGTTTTTACAAGAAAGAACGATTTCAGGACTCCAACTCCAATTAGCAACAGAAGGACATTTCTAGGTCGGGTGGCAGATGATGCTGTGATGGAGGACTTATATATAAATACATTTACAGTTCATGAAGAGCAGCTGTCTATGGAAAAATACCAACCGCCCTGAACTGTCTGACCGCCCTTGTAGTGTTGCACTTACTCAGTTTTCTTCCCAGTCAGGAAGCTGCCAACTGTCCAGATATTAAAGAGTAAAGGGAGGACGAAGAAGGAAATGAGTGAATACATGAGTGAATGAATGAAAGCACGGTAAAGAAAAGTCTATTGTATGAGACAACAGAATGAGCAAGTGTGTGACTCAATGAGTGTGTGAGTGACAGTCAGGGAAATGAGTGAATGAGGCCAGTGAGTTAGCGCATGAAACAATAAACAACGGAGCAGAAAAACGTTAAAATGACCTTTTCTCCCCCTCTTTCCTCTCAGACAGCCTCATTTCATCCACTGACAGTTGTCATCTTCTACGAAGCCACAGCATCACAGTGTTCACAGTTTGGAGAAAGTGCCAATGATTTTTCCACTCAGTCGCCTTAGTTGTTTTGTTTTTTATAAGAAAAGTGTTGAATATGCTGCTTTGCCTGATCAGGATTTCCTCCTGTTGTGTGTGCGGTGACGAGGACGATGTGTTTACATTTTCGGTGTCAGTTCAGTCAAGTTATTTATGTCATTTCTGTCACTTTAAACTATTGTGTGGTTTAATAAAAGATGTTTGGAGATTCAGCTCACAGAAACAAATCACAGAACTCTAGGAAATTAACTTAAAGCCTGAAAATCAAAATGCTGATGTGATAATGTTCGTCTTCCATAAAGTCACTTGATAGGGACCAAACACAGCAATGTTACCTCTTCAATGAATGGGTGAGTTCTGTTTCAGTTTAGTTAATAAACTGAATAAGTTAGCTAACCCAATTCACTGTAGCAGCTAAAATAATCTGGTTTAATCTATGAAACAGGTAACGAAATGCTTAGTTAAAAGGTTATCTAGTTTATTTTGTTTTAAATCTGAAAAATGTTGGTTCATTTTAGCTTTAATGCAGAAAATAAAACAGTTGGGTCCATGTTAGCTTGCTGTGCATGTCAAAGCTAAAGCGGTTTGTTTTACTTTAAAGACATCCTGATTTTTTTCCAAAAGCCTGCTGCGTGACGTGTTTCCAAGTGAAACGACTTCAAACAAGATGTAGAGGCGGGACATAACTTTGGGAGGAATCTGATTGGCAAACACCCAAACACATTGTTTCACTTTACCGTTGCTAGCAAGCCTAACTTGTAAGCTAACTATCTTCTTACCACAACGGTGACGTTACCGCTAACGTTTCTACGTTACTCTGAATCTATCTGTCCCTCTCCCTCTGATGAATTTTAGTTCTGAGCTAAAAAATAGAGTGGCTAAGTCCCGCCCCTTCCTGTGGACCCCATGTGGCCTTATTTCAGAAGAGTACAGCAGTCAATAGACAACGACAAAATTATTTTTCAATCCCATATAAATTGTGTCTTATTTTTAAATATTATGGCTGTCATTTTGAAAAATAATTGTACAAGTCAAAGTGTCAGTGTGGTGAAGAAAGTTAAGTACCACTTAGTTTTTGTGAAACCGCTCAGTGAAGTACGTCTGTCATCTCTCACACTATACGTCACCAACGCTAACATGGCTGTAACTTTTGCGCAGTTTCTTTGTTTCCTCCAGAACGAAGAAAAATGGATTAAAAGAGATAAAAATCATCACAAGCATGGGATGTTAAAAACTGCAGTGAAGCACAAAGAGTTAATCGCTTATGTCAGATCGTTGTTAAGACGTCAAGATAAAAAATAATAATAATTTGTCTCTTTCTGTCAACTACTGTTTATGTTTTGTCTGAAATAAGGCCATGTGGACAGGAAGTAGAAGGGAGGGACTCAGACACTCTATATGAAATATGATTGACACGTCATGATATGATTGGTGGAAAATTGATTGATTCTCTTCTATATAATCATTCAGCAGATTTTGTTTAACACTGATAAAAAATAATATTTTAATGTAAGAATACATGCAAATGATTCACTTCAACTAACATTAACATTTTATTGAAGACACTAAACCACTTACTTTAAGTTAGTTAATGGCTCATGGCTCAACTTTGCAAAAGAAAAAAAAAACCCAGTTTAATTTAGCCAAAGTTTCTCTCTTGCTGCTGAGTTTTTTTCAGATTTACTTAAGATTTTTGTTTTATAAGTTTAAAAAAATGAAACAATTCTGCACCAGCTCCTTCCGCATCAGTATTTTTTTTTAAATGACTCACTATGCAGTGTTAATTCACACACTGCATTCTCTATTGAGCTGCACTATCTTGTTCATAACTTCCCATCACTTTATTACTTATCTTTTCTCGATGACCTCTTCATATTACAAATCAAGGTTAAAGAAATGTGAAACGTAAAGACGACATTTGGATTCAGCCTCATTTCCACTACAACTGCTCGGAGTTTGCAGTCGTGTCTCCTTCACAGAAAGGGAAGCACATTTAATTTCCACGTCTGTCATTTTAACGTGCTAATTTCCTCACATCATGAGATCTGATTGAAGATGCGATAAGTAAAGAGGCCACAGCAGTTAATGTTCTCATAACAAACCAGACGCTTGAAGGTTTGGTATGGGTGATGTTTGTTTTTTGTAAATTATGTGATTAAAAATGGATTTTTGACACTTGACATTGCAAGTTTGTTCCTCTGTGGCTGTTGATCATCTTCATCATTATGCAAGGCTGTCTCCAGTCAAGACAGCTCATTTTAACAGATCACTTCAGCAGCTAACTGACAGCTTTCTGTCCTCTGTGTGAAGGTGATAGTGTGTTTTGGTGGGAATAATAATCCACAGACTGCTAACTCTGCACGGCGCATGGATATGCCCCCTGGATATGAGACAGGGCACTGACATAGCTTCAAACCACATGAGGAACAGGTGAAGATAAGACCTGTTCTACCACATGTAGTTTCTGCACTTTAAACCCTGATAAACTGACACTAAACCCGGCTGAGCCGAGTTAATGCTCTGATACTCTGCTGAACTGTTAATAAGTAATTATAATGATTCCACTGATAATAATCCGACTGCACGTTTCAAGAACTTGCGGCCTTAGAATTTAGAAGTCACTTCACTTTGCTGAGTCAGCTTCATTAAAATAAGAATGGTATGAAGGAACCACATCATTAAAACCAAGGAGAAGCGGATAAATATTTTTAAAAAACAAAACCAAATAATTTAAATTGTTTTCACATGTTTGAGTGACTGGGGTGTGCTTCTGGAAAGTCTGTGCAACAGCATTCCTGTAAAAAAAATGAACCACCAGTGGCCTGAATCCAGACAAGCTGCCTCCTTATTTTCATTTAGCCTATGATTCACTGAAAAATAGGTTGATAGAGGAATGATTGCCTTTGTTTTTTTGTGTTTTTTTTAATGGCAACGTTAATTTACCTCCTTTTGGGTTCATGAAATGTTGGTGGAAATTTATCATTTTACATTCTGACATTGTTTGCTCACAAGCAAAAGGTATTTAGAGGTGTATCAATAATGGCAATGATCATTTGGTGCAGCCACAATTATGTGCTAAAATCATTTATTGAATATGAAAAATAGTCCATTGTGTGTATTGTTATGAAAAATAAGGATGTTCGAAGTTGTTCACAGGAAACAGCAAACATAATACCTACAAAATAAGTTACAATGAACCGTCTATTTGTAAGCAGAATGAAATCAAAACAAGTATAAATGACGTGAAATAAGTCCAGTGTAATTGGGAGGCTCTTCTTGGAGGTGAGGATCAACAGAATGTTCCTAAAAACAGCGGTTTTCTCAAACCAAGCGGGTTGGGTTGCCCACTTTATTTGGCTAAATGAAAGAGAATGCTTTTATTTTGGCAGATGTAAACGGAAGTGCGGACGTTACTCTGGCGCTCTTGGCGCAGCGGCGGCAGTTGGTTGGCTGGCTGTGTGTCTCGGGCTTGTTATTGCGATCAAGATGGCTGCTGCTGTTTCGGATGGAGAATGAGCTCAGGCTGACGTCCAGACACAGGCCGAGGAACGCACAGTAACCCGCCGAAGAACCGGCACCGAAACCCGGATACAGCCGAGCCCGGAGCGCTTCAGACCAAC
This sequence comes from Naso thynnoides, assembly GCA_029783665.1. Lineage (NCBI taxonomy): Eukaryota > Metazoa > Chordata > Actinopteri > Acanthuriformes > Acanthuridae > Naso > Naso thynnoides. The sequence continues at coordinate 25,174,576 of JAQLOL010000010.1, read as the reverse complement.
CAGATTCAGTTCTGAAGGTAAATGCGGTTGTTTTCCGTCGATGTTACCGTCAGCATCCTTTACTGTCATCGATTAATACGTGACTGACACTTGTCACGTCGCAAAATGACGTTCAGATGAACGTTAGCGTTAAATCAGACATATGATCGGTCCTAACATTATGTGTTTGTTTTCTGTAACGTATCAGTTGATTTAATTCTTCTATGGTTTGATTTCGTGTGTGTGTGTGTGTGTGTGTGTGTGTGTGTTTGTTCGGTGAGTCAGTGAATCCTGTGTGAAAGCATGAAGGTTGTTCAGGTCACTGCAGTGATTTAACGTCATGTTAATAACACTGAACGTCATATGCGCTTCAGTAATAACACCGGAGTGTTGCTCTCTTCACATGGTAATGACGTGTTAATAATCAACAGGGCGGCGTCACCATGACGGCTTATGATCAGTTATTAGAAGTACCGACTGACAGTGTAACCGTTGATCGAACGGCGTAACGTTACAGCTCGGACTTCAATCAAATTTAAACTGACGTAAACTGTTTAGGTTTGCAATGCATGTGAGGGCTGGGTGTGTTCCGGAACCTCACAGTTCAGTTCAATTTGGGTCAAGTGATTAATTCAATATGCTTAGATATCGATTCAATAATATGCACAGATGTAAGACATACCAGATAATTCATATATATATATATATAGCATTGCATGGCATTGCGCTGGTAAACGCATTATTACCCAGGCCTGATGTACAGCTGAACACACAGACACGCACACAGACACAGTGTGTGTGTG
>JAQLOL010000010.1:25109383-25134227 GCA_029783665.1 Naso thynnoides | reverse complement strand
ATATATTTAGGTATTAGTTTATCATAATTTATGAAGAATACCACATTGTTTATGTTGACTAATTGATCTACACACTCTTAAAACTGTACTATATATCCTTTTTGCTCAGACTTCATGCAAACCTGACAAAAGGATTTGGTATCATGGGTCCTAAAGAGTTCTTCCCTTTACTGGATTTTGCCTTCATGCCCAAGAATGCCCTCTCATCAAGGTAATTGCAACCTAATACACAAGTACTAAAACCCAGACCCTGGTAAATACCGTTTTGGCAATTAAACATGAGAAGCAGACATCTTTAATTTATTTTATTTTATCAGGACATCGGTTGTTTTTATTATCTCCCTAGATGTAAAAGATATTAGTTCCCCTTAGATGTAAAAGCATTTTCTGTATGACCTCCGTATGATTTTGAGTAATTTCTACCTCCCAGTGACTGTTGTAAAAGTAATAAAAAATTTTCTGTCTTCAGTCTGCAGGAGCAGCTGAGGCGTCTGTACCCTCGACTAAAGGTCCTCGCATTTGGAGCCAAACCTGAGAACACGTTACACACGTATTTACCATCGTTTCTGTCCAGAGCCACACCACACTGTCCAGACGATATGAAGAGAGAGGTAGGACACATGGAAGCACATCCCTTTCATGTGTGGGAGACCTCAAACCAAACCTTTCTACGTATAAATGCTGCTGCAGAAGTCTGTGTGCAGTTTAACTCAGTGCAGCAGCTTAAGTCACACTGTTAAGTGACCTGTCATACAGTAGGGTGCTTTATGACGGTGACCAGTGTCATAAACAGTCAACAGAACATTTTGGCAAATGGTTAAGATTGAAGGAAAAATTTATTCCTGAACACTGTAACAATGTTTACAACCACTAGCCAACGACCTCATTCATTGTGTTGGGGTTTGATTTGTTAGCTAAACAGTAGCTTAAAAAATCCTAAATTGAAAAGCTGAGTCTTTTTTGTCTCTCTCTGTCCCTCTCTCACATTTTGCTTTGTTTTGTTTTTTTCCCTGCAGCTGCTCAGCAGTATGACGGAGTGTTTGTGTGTGGATGTGCAGAGTTTAGGAGTGTGGAGGCAGCTCTATACCAAACACTTAGCCCAGTCCAGGTGGGTTCTTGCTCTTGTTCTTCCTTTCCAACTGAGATTTCCATAGAAGAAGAATGTAATGGTGTGTATATCTTTCTATAGAAGCAAAGAATCTATGTATGTATGTATGTATGTATGTCCCATGATAGCACAAGAACCGTTGGTCAGATTGACTTCAAACTAGACAGATGTATTGCTGATGACCTGATGATGTGCATGTGTGCTCTGTAGCCGACTATACAAAACACATTTTTGGGGGTATATAATCTTCTCCGACCACTGTTTTATTTACTACTGCAACATAGTCTCACAATACCAATCAGAGATCTCCACCTACCAATCGTCTGGGGACGTCAAAATGCACGTCAGTTGGTAATGTTTTTTCATCTACCCGACATTTGGCCAGTGAGCTAAAAAGTTAGTTTCCGACTCTGAGCGCTGTAACGGCAGACACTGCTGCTGCTCCAATGACAGCAGCAACAGTTACACAGAGGTTAAGTTGTGCGGAACATTGTGCCCAATTTGCTAGAGTGGACAAATGTTTCCTCAAAACACAAAACAGGCAGTGGGTAAATGAGATAGGGCTTCGTCAGTCTCTGCTTTCGGCCATTCTCAATGCCCATATGCAATTTCAGATTAATTGGGCAACCCATTGAGCAGAAAAAAGTCTGCATGTATTCCCACATATGGACTGAGGCACATGTCCCGAAAGGGCGCTGTACTGCTGTGTATAATTGCTCCTATGATGTTTCTGGATTTCTGTTATTTATTTGTTGCTGTAGAGCTAACTCTTCTCTCCTTTCTTCCAGTCTGCTGTTGAATCATTTATGGAAATCATGGAGTATCCTGCCACCAAAGGTATGACTCCTGGCTTGAGAACTCATTTTTCACGAACAAAACTCGATTCCTTGGAGATTATTTTGAGTGCGAGGGCACAAAATCCTGCACAGGTCATGTTCTGTAAACCCACATCTGTCAGCATCCCAAAAGTTCAGCACTACAAACCGACACATCACCCACAGTTATCTCCAGGTCACACCTGATAATATAAATCCTATGTCCTGATGCGTGGTTAAACAAACCAACATGTAAGAATTTACATTATTTATTTAAATAATTTTTTCTACTTTTTGGTCTGCTGTTTACCAAGCACCAGCCGGCACCCAGGAGAAGCACTGCAGTGCATCGAGATCTTCACACGCAAAGCTACAAAGTCACCCACTCACTTTAAAATTATTACTGACTTGCTCCAATTAAACATGTAAAAACAAAACTTCCAAACATAATTAACCGTTGGCTGTTTGTAGCAGTCAGTCACCAGCATGTTGCCAGCACTCACAAAGCTGGTTTAAGCTGGGATCTGCTGTTTTTAACCACAAATCCAGACGAGGGAAAAGCTGTTCAACTTGTTTCAGTTGATGCCTTTTTGGCACTGGTTCTCTTGCAGGTGTTGATGTTTTCTCAGCGACAGCGCACCTATCTCCACAACTATCTATACCTTTTGGCACTTTTTACATGCACCAAAGCAACTGACATGATTCCCACAGTCTTATCACACCAAATTTCTCCCAAAAGTGTGACTCTGCCTTTGAGAATATATTGTCTCAATTTGGTGTTCGCCCCTTTTTGCTTTTTTGTCATCCATTTTGATACACTAACTAGCAGGTAGCCTACATCGCTGTTGGATCAGTGACATCTCATTATTTGGCCCTAAGTGGATTTGGGGATTGCAGGGCGTGTTGCAGGTTTTCATAACAAAAAAATCCTGGCAGCTAATCATGCTTGACAATATTAGCGGTTTAGATGTTTAAAATGGACGCTTAATTTTTCAGTTTTGATCTCTTGAGAAAACAACATCTTTGTTTGGTTCTCACCTGTTGTATGCCTGCATTTTTCAATTCTAATACATGTCTGTACCTGTTGTTAACCAGCTAGGCTCATGATTTTGCTGGCGCATGTTTTTCACCCCTGCTGACACAGTCACAGCTTTATGTGATGCTTTGATCATCTCTTGTTTGACTAGTTGTGCTTAATTTCTCCTTCTTTAGCTGCGGAAGAACCTTGAAGAAACAATCCAGTCTTTCAGAGTGACCAATGAAGAGATGAGAGACACCATTGAATCTCCGGACCTTCAGGAGTGCAATTACCTGTGCCAGGTGAGACAGACAGCCAATTCAAAAGCTACATTAGGCCACAACATTTTTTTTCTCATGTGTAACAATGAAATGTTGGGAATTGATGCATGTATTTGAATTTTATCAGCTGAAGATATGAAAATTCGTTCTGAAAAGCTGATCTGCTTAGTTCTGGGTTAAAGACAAACGTAGACAGAAGACAGTGTAATTCAGTACAATTAAGCATTTACCCACACCGTATCACATGTGTGCATAGATAGGGCTTTAATTTGACTCACAATTTAGTAGTTTATTTATTTAACCACGTCAGGTACTATGAACAAAAGTAATTTACCCACTCTTATCTACAAGGCACCTGTTGAGTATACATAATGAATGTACCAATCACTTATTTTGTCAAACACAAAAGTAGAAATTTTGGTTTTATTTCAGTGAAAGTTTAGCTCAGTTATTCCTCTGCTGTCTCCAGAATCTGCAGGTAAAGATGCGAGGTCGCGGGTTCCCCTGGTCTAAACTGCTCATGGTTTTGCTCGTGTTTGCCGCCGGCTTCATCGCTCATGACATCAGATACCACGGCTCCTTTGCAGGTCCGTCCGAGTCACAGTCACCATGGCAGAGGTTTGCAAGGCTGTTTCAATTGACTTTGTTTTTATGACTTACAGTGTGTTGTGCATTTCAGATTCCACCACAGCCAGGCATCTTCAAAACTCAGGGGTCACAGCCGTATCTCAGCAGGCCTGGAGCAAAATAACCACCTACACCAAACAAGGCCTCAAGTACGACCTCGTCCTCAAACAATCATGCTTAACTCCTAACATCAACACAAAGCAAGCCTTTTACTAATACATTTATTGGTAGCTCTGTCGTCTGACTTGGTTTGTCTTCCAACAAAATAACCAAATAACCATCCACTGTGTGCCTGATATTTTTAGAATCTGTATTTAGCTCTTTTTAAGCTTTGTCACTTTGACTTTTGCTCACCCTGTGTGATGAGGGGTGAGTCAAGGCACAAAATAGTTCCATGTCAACCTGCTTCTACCTCCTGAATGAAAATCTGTTTAGTCACAGCTGGGTTTCCATTAAAATATATTGCAAATTTTCACCAAATTTTTAGAAATTCTACAAAAGAAAATGCCCATTTATGTGTGTTTTTTATCCACTACTGTTATGTGAATATTAGTAGTAAGTTCATAGAGATAAGCAATAGGTGGAGGAAAGTTTTCCAGTTAGGTATCATTTACCACAGCAGAAGACGACAGAGCAACGTGATGACGTAATTAAAAAGTGCAAGTAAACAGTATCTTTGCTGCTTCCCTTCTAATATGGCATTTATGTTTGTTTCTTGCACTAGTTGAAATGTAGAAGTTTCCTCATCAGTCCACATATACTTCGTGTTTTAGTCTCCCGCTGCCCCCTTTGCATCTCTGGTGCAGAGGATTGCTGTCGGCAGAGTGACGTTTCAGTCGTGAGATTTCTAAATCTCATCCTTAATTTGTTAAATCTGTTTCCATTGCACTTCTTCGCATTTACCCTTTGTCAGTACACCATATTTTCCACCTCCCTCAAGCGTAAAAACTTTTTTGCAATATTTTGTGATTTATTTCAAATTTTCTCTGTTTCTCATCAGGCATTTTATGCACAATATGAAAATTAATGATGGAAACCCAGCTAGTGTCTGCTTTGCTGGCTCAGTGTTAGCAGAAACAGTTCCTCCAAAGTTACTTTGAATACATGCAGCTTGTCTTGAGCTACTTGTAATATTTTTGGACATTGTACAGTAACGCTGTATATGTAATGTAATACACTCAGTAACCGCTATATTGGGTGAGCTGTGGGGGCCATGGGAAATCTTTAAACACATCTGATGTTTAATAACTGTTAATGCGTATCAGTCATTTAACTTGGCTCTGTATTGTCTGTTTCCTGTTTAGCTGGTTGGAGACGAACACTCCTCATTATTACTCTGAGTGTGTGCGAGTCGTGGGGCCACTAATGGAACAAGGTCTGGAAAAGGCAAAAACAGCAGCAGTCTTCATCTCCGAAAACACATCACAGTTTATTCTTTGGGTCAAAGAAAAGACACCGCAAGCCATAGAATGGGTAAGGATGATGATGATGATGTAAAACTTGCTGCGTGCTGTTTAATCAGGTCTACAACAGTTCTGACAAAACAGGCTGAATGTTTTCACTTGAATTAAAGAGTTAAAAGCAACAAAACACAATAGTCATATTTAAAGTCATTGACCAGTGTCTTGCCTCTGTGTATCTCTGCTCAGGTGAACGCCAACACTCCAGACAGTGTGTTCCAGGTGTTGGCATATATAAAGGAGCTCCTCCTTTTCCTCCATCAGAACTACATCCTACCGGCATTGGCATATATATCTGACGTGTTGCAACGAGCATGGACCAGCCTACAGGACTCCTGCAAGTCAGTGTCGAAATATAAAACTGCTTTTTGTTCGTTTAGCCCATATATGTAAGAGCAAATTGATAATAATGTCTTCACTTTGTCTTTGCTGCAGCGGTGAGGTGTCAGTATCGTGTCTGCAGAGCCACGCTTTGTCCTTCACCAACTCAACATGGCAGCTGCTCCAACACACGACCTCGGCCATCAAGACGTGGGCTCAGGAGCTGCTGACACGAGCGTAACGTCACAGATGCTGACTTATTCACACACAAATGATATACACACCTGGAGTGATTGAGACACACACTGACCCAGTCTGTGGCTACCTTTCAGTGTGTCGGCTCCCCTCTGACACCGTGATTGGACAATGTGGGATCAGACAAACTCTCTACGGACCCCTCTGTCTCTTGTTTTGGCTACATTTTTAAATCAGTTTGCTGTTGTATAGATGTTTTTTTTCTACCAACCCTTTTGTCACTGCTGGGTGCAGAGGTCTTATCTTTCTCTAAGTTTTCTACTGCAAATTTCAGCTGTCGCTTTAACCTTTGGGTTAAACATGTTGTGTAATTTATAGAAAATGTAGGTTTGTAGATGATTTATAAACCATTTTTATTTAAAAATATAAAAAAATGTCATGTGAAAACCTGGTAAAGGGCAGGGAAAGACCAAAAAACATATTCCAGACTTCTCTAAGCCGCTCAAAAACCTTGTCAGATAACCTCTGAGGGCCACTTCATCTCCCACACTTGGTCCACCTCACTATGAAGTCGGATCAGTTGCAGAATGGTGTGTGTGTGTGTGTGTGTGTGTTTGTTTGTTTGTGTCAGGCTCAGTAAAGCCTTCACAAATCCTGAAAAGCTATCCAATGGGTAGCTCACATGTAAAGCCTTCACAATGAGAGATCCTGAGGAGAGAGAAAGAACACAAGGAGTCTCACAAAAGTCCAAAAGGTGGAGAGGAAGAAGAGGAAATCTGCCTGCTTTGTTGTCTGTTCCTTGTGTCTCCTAATCGTGTCTTTGCTGCTTCATCATCTGTCTGCTGTTTCTCGTGCTAAAGGCAGCAGTGCCATTGTGTCGACTTACTTGAAGGCAGATGGTGGTCCGCCTGTATGCCGACAAATGACTAAGACTAAGAATAAACCCCTCCTTTGAGCAATGAAGACACTTCTGACCAGCTGATTCACTAACCCCTCCTTGTACACAAGGTGTTCGGATGCATATGTCAATGATTATGTCTTACTTTGTAATGTAAATGATTTATAATAAAGAACTGAATCCTAATCATTGTTTTTGGTTGGTGGATTGATCAGTTTCTCTCACCATGAGGTCCCTCTCATCCAAAGTGGAAATTTTAACATCGACAAATTGATGACATCTTTGCAAAGTCGGTCAGGTGAGTTTTCATGAAACATAAATCTGGACAGCCTCAAGGTTTGAACGAACTGAAAGATGAGAAGAAATGCGTGGTTTTACATTCAGTTAACTCTAAAAGTGGCGGTAATTCCTTTGATTTCTGGTTTACTAAATTACCATGTTGCATCTGCTCGAGTTTTGGCTGTGTTAGAAAAATTAACAAACCCAAATCAGATGAGCCCACTTCAACAGAGTTTCAGCCAGTGAATGACACGTGCGTCGTGTAAACAAAGCTCTTTGTTTTGTGTTTATTGTTGCTGCGGGCCCCATCTAACGTTAATGTGTTGATTACTTTTTAACTTGGATATGCTATTTTTCAGACCAATTTTAAGAACACCCTGGCTGGAGTTTGCAAAATCGAGAAACCGATAGTAGTTCATCTGCTTCAGTAACATTATTGTTAGCTCTTTGCTTCTCTCCCTCCGTAATGTCTGTCCCTGCCCACTCAAGACACCAAAGCGCTGATTATTCTGGAGAATTGGAATATCAAGTCTTGTCATATAAGAGGTCATATTGCGTTCTTTAATGACGTCATTTCCCTTTGGCGGCAACAGGGGGATTAGCTCAGATGGTAGAGCGCTCGCTTAGCATGCGAGAGGTAGCGGGATCGATGCCCGCATCCTCCAGACGATCTTTTCCAACGATGTTAATGATAACAACAACATACTAGTGTCACTACATTACTACTGTCAGTACTTACTACATGACTAGTACATTACATACAATTTCAGGGAAAAACAACAACAAAAAAACAGAACTTCCCTCTTTGCAAAGGTTGTTATCTGTCTGGATGGCACCCCTTTTATTTAATATTTAGTAGTTTTCGAGGTGGATTTTGAGGGGGTTTTGGTCTGCCCTGCCCTGAAATTCATCTCCCATCAAGGATGGCGCTAAACGTATTCTGTTCAGGGTTAAAAGACTTTCACTCCACGGCAACACTATCATGGCAAACGCCACCTTTGTTTTGGTTTGTAAATAAGTTAAAGATATATACTTACAGTACATGGTCATATTTGCGAATATCAAAACAGTTCAGAGCAGCGGGTTGATTGTTGTGACGTCATGGCATGTTACGTATGGGGGATTAGCTCAAATGGTAGAGCGCTCGCTTAGCATGCGAGAGGTAGCGGGATCGATGCCCGCATCCTCCAGTTGAAATTTCTTGTTTTTGCCTACAGTGTTAGCTTCAAGAATATAGTGTAATTTGCAATCACTGAGTACTGGTAAGAGTTAGTGAGTATCAAAGTTGCAGATACAAGCTTCCCTGCCTACATATAAAACACACTGTATCTTTAAATCTAAATGGCTGTTGCTGTAATTCTCATCTGTTGGTGGTGCAACTGGCACTGCAGTCCACTTTTAAGCAGGTAAAGCTAAAGGCCCTCTTTGATAAAAATAAATCTTTACTCAACGTCCTACTACTTGCTTTCAGCTTAACTTTCAATTGACTATGAGAGACGTGTTAAACTTTACAGGCTGTATAAAACTAGTAAAAATTACCTTAAGTTGTAGAACAATGGTCCAGAGTTTTTTTCTTTTGAGATTTTTTTCCTGAAAAATTTCTAACTTTTTTTTTTCAGTAGGAATATATGTTTTGTGTGTGTGTTCTGTTATCCTGAACTTTCTGTCATTTCTTTGAACTATTGATAGTTGGGCAAATTAAGTGTTTTTAAACGTCACCTTAGACTTCAGGAAATGCCAAAGGCATCAAAATTTAAGGTAATATACTAAGAATTTAAGGTAGATACTATGAATAAATTAATTTTCAGGGGCTCCATGTACTATGGCACTGCAGTTGGCTAATAATAGTTGGAACTGGTTTACAATGATTTACAAAAGAATATAAGGGCTTGTCAATGTAAGTAACTATATCTGTGAGTTTAATTAATACATGGAATTGTATTCAATAAATCAGAAATGCAGAGAAATGACAACATGAAGACAGCGAGCAGATGGGTTTGCAGACGAGACATTTGCAGGGCTAACTAAAAGTTTTATCTTACATTTAAAACAATTGACATGAACATGAAACCCAGTTAAATGCTCTTGTGCTATTTGAGTATTTTCACCCAGAAACATTTTCAGCATTTTGTTATCCTCGGTTTTCTACAGTGTCATTCCTCGATGAAAAGGCCAATCAGCTTGGTTTGGATTGAAAGCAGTGTCTTGAACCAGTCAGCACATGGAATAAGTCCTGACGCTGTCCGTCACTGGCTCTTTTCCTTCTTCAAGTGTACAAAAGCTAAAGGAATCCATTTGTTTCTGTTCTTGACAATATCAGTGCTGAGTTACAGCAAGCAAAAGCAGCAGGGGAGCTTCCTGACAGCAGATTTGAGTGGTGGAGTCTGCTTGCTGCCTGGTCTTCACCTCTCACATGAAGTCATCTGAATCGTAACCATCCTGCAAAAGACATGCAGTGAAGCCAAGTTAATTGGCTGAAATATCTGTCATGTGTGCTTGTTTTGCTTCACTGTGTTTGACTTGGGAAAATCCTACAGATGTTTAGGTCTGTTCTCACCTCATTACTCTTCATATTTTCACTCCTCATCAGTGAAGAATAGTTCCTGGAGAAAGAAATTAATACAAAATACGTGTAAAAATGTAGAGGATATAAAAAAACTCCCCATAATGCAGTACAGTTTGAAGTGTATAGTAGCAGAAATATATGTATATTAAGTCCAATTTAATAACGCAGTAACTTTGTGACCTACTTCAGTTCCTCCATCTCTTTTTTCCTCTTCTGCTCTTCCTTCTCTCTTCTCTTCTGCTCTTGAAGCGCAGCTTTCTTCTCATTCCTCTCCTCTCTGTCTCTTGACTCCTTCTCTGCCGCCAGGTCAGGGAAGCGTTCTGCTCTTGTCTTCTCTAAACGGTTCACGATCTCATTGATTTTCTTCTCCACTGCCACGATTTTCACCTGTGAAAAAGTTGCAAGCATGAAACACCTTAACTTATCTGAACGCAATGCTTGATACATGTTTGTATGAACGTGAAAAAATCCAGCCACAGTGAACATATTGCCTTGATTACATTTAATTCAACTGTTCTATACCTTTTGTCATTTCTTGGAGGAAGCGTTTGCATTTCAGTGCTGCTTCTACTGACCTCTTTCTGTCGATAGAAGCCAATCTGTCCTACATCCATGTCTCCGGTTTTCTTCAGGTTGGCCCATGGGGTGTAAACCACATTGATGTTGTTCATCTTACAACCTGACAACAATGCAACACAGTTTGCTAGATACCTGCTCTTAAACACTACACAAATTATATGACATCAAGAAACTTATCTTTACCCTGGATGCTGTTGTTTTTCACCAGCTGTGCACAATCTATCAGCACCTCTGGAGGGATCTCATCTATTGTCTGACCCTTGAAAAAGAAGCACAGAGAAAACTGGATTATTGAACAGTGTCTGAAACCCCTCCTCAATCACCACACGCATGTTTACCAACGATAGACTTAGGAGGCAGCGTCTGACCATTTTGGTAACTTTCTGAAATCAACTATCTCACAATCCAGCCCTCTTTGTGCAGTGACTGGCAAGCTTTGTGTCAACCTGAGCATTGCTGTGGTCTTGTTTGTGCTCTTGAATTACAAGAGAGTAGAAAATTAAAGTGTGTACAGAGTAAAATAAAGCATCAACAGTTTGTAGTGATGGCAATAAGTCAAATAGCTTGTCTTAATATCGCATAATCCAGACTCAAAGCATGACTGGAGTGCTTTTTTTCATTTGTTTTTTTATGTTAATATTCATTGTGACTCCTTACCTTTGGCAGTCTCAGATAAACGTGAGCTGAAGACAATTTATCCACGTGAAACCTGGACATAATAAAACAAAAAACATGAATTGTTTCTTTCAAACAACAAGGCGTCATTAAGTAATATTCAGTCTGATATTTATCAACTGAACTTACAAATTATTTATAGCAATAGAATTGCGTCTATTGAAGTGTTAACAACCCCTAGCTTTTAAAAAGGGCATGATATGAGAAACACAAGAACTCCTCACCAGATGTCTTCAGGCCATCCGTACTTTATTAGATCCTCATCTGCAAAAAAATGAGAAGAAAACAAGCTGTGGCATAATTTATGATATATAAAATATATTAATTGTACAGAACAACAATTTTAGAAACAACGCAAGACAAAGGTTACACAGTAAGGACACATTATCAAGTGTGTGGGAGAAGGGTGCCTCTGTCTGCGACCTAACGATAAACTTACTCTCATACTTGTCTTTTCCCATGTAGATTGTGTAGGGCGGGTTCACAACTGGAAGAGAAAGAGAAATCGATCATTAGTGGAAGAAACGGCAATATAAACTGACACGAAACGCTAGAAGATGCAGTCACATAAAAGATAAGAGAGAATAAAGCTTATTAGGGTTACGTTATTTGCTAAACAGGCTAACGTTGTTAGCTAACACTTATCTAGCCCAGTGGCGTCACTCACCGGCACTTGTGAAGTAAAACACCATTTTAACAGAATTAAAACGCACCAATAAACTATGAAGAGTAAGTGTATGTAGTGTTAACGCTACCACGCTAATTATGAACACAACGGAATAAAATCAGCTGCATGCCGATTCCAGTTTTCGTTGCTGTTGTCACTTTTCGCATGTACAGATTGACCCCGGAAGTTGTTACCGGGCAGCATCAAGTTGCAGAGAGTTAGCATGGACCAAACAGGAACTGCCCAATTTTTTATTTCAAATCAAAAGCTATGTTTCTTCATGTTTCTCTGAAAAGCATGTTTACGTTTACTTGTTTTATATTTCTTTTGTTTATTTTTTATTTTTTACGCTGTTGTTGATGATGCTGATTTTGGTGTGTCCTTCTTTTAAATAATTAATTGCATTGTTTCCTGTGTGATGAACACAAATATTTTTTCCCCTGGTGTGGCATTTAAATTTTCAGATTTTCATCTGACAGGACTTCCTGTAGATAAACATAAATGTTTGATTCTTTTTATGGTAAGTGATTTGAATAACAGATCGAGCAAAGATTTTAAATCATAGGCTACTACCCAGCAAACAGGTAACCTTCAGGGAATGTTCCCGAAGGGTTCCCTAAAGGTTGTTTTTAATGTAACCTTATAGAAACATTCTAGGAACGCTCTCCAAAAGTTACCCTTCAGGCAACCTTTCCGGTCATATAATGTGCAATGAAATGTGCATCATGGTTGACGGCAATTTACATAGACGAGACAAATGACAAACACAGCAGGAGTCTGGCTTTTAGTTAGTGAGTGTGGTTTGATAATAACAGCAACTGCAACAGCATTTTAGTCACTACTACTAATTTCTAAATGTGTTAGAATGGAATCATATCAAAAATATTATTTTTCTATTTAAAAAAATGTTGAACCTCAGTGCGTACATGTAACATTTTGAACATACTTTGGCATAACCGGTATAAACACATTGCGCACACTGAACAATTGTCATTTAAGAAATAAATTTATTTTATTTTGAAGGCAGGGAGGAGAAGTTCATCCATTCTTGTGATTTGGTAACTTTATGAAGAAAATCCGTTTCCGTTTCCGGTCTCGTCTGGTTGTGCAATTTTTTTTTAGAGACTGGCGCGCGCAGTTCAAAACACAGAGAAGAAACGCGGGCAGAGGACGCGGACGAACCGCCGGCAACATCAACTTTTTACCAACATTTTTGTTTTATGTAGCACGACAGAAACGTGTCCGGTAAGGTAACTTGTACAAGCGTTACGGTGTTTGATATTCTGCTTGTTTTCCTTTGAGAAGGCGCATTTAATGTTACTTACGAGTAAAGCTGTGTTAAGTAACGTTCGCGTTTACATGTCAAAATGTACGTCATTTATTAGCTATATAACAGTCAGTCACATTAGAAAATTATCGATTAAAACTGGTGAATTTGGCTCAGTCGCGGGAACTATTGATCGACATTGGCACGTTTGCTAGTTTGTGTTGCGGCAGACACTGTTGTACAAGCTAACGTTAATCATCCCGCCAAGTGTCCATTCATCTCCACTTAAGCTGTTAAATGAGCGTTTCGGGAGTTGACACGGAAGATTAGCTAACCTGGGCTAACGTTCACGGTGAGATCATTCATGTTTATGCACAGACTGACGGTAACTTTAGATACATCTCGGTGTCGCTTCAGTGGTTACGTTCAACTGAAACCGCTTATCAGTGTAACGTTACTTGGGTAAAAGTTACTGAGGTCGCCACTACAACGTTACGCTTCATGCACAGTGACACACACACACACACACACACACACACACCAAACCTGTGTTTAAAAATATGGAGATTTATCGCGAAACGCATTCAAATGAACTAGAGATGCACTGAGGTCTGTGACCACAGTAGGAAGTTTTGCGTCAATGCTTTTAGTGGCTGTGAGCATTAGGCCTCATGCTTAATAAATACATTGAACAGTGCCATTGTGCACATTGAAAAAAGGAAAAGTAACGTTGAGCTACTGGGGAAAACGTGACTAAATCCATAGATGAACATGCCTCTACTTTTGTACGAGATTTCTTGGTAACATGCGTAGTTGCTGGTCATTAATAATTGGTATTAATCATTATTTGACCGGACGACCTTTTGTGTTTTCCCAACTTAAAAGTTCTGCTACTGTTTCTGTGTATGTACAGCTGAAGTTTGTGAAAATGATGCCAACTACAACCAGAAAGAGAAAGCTCTCCTCTCTGGACTCTGACAGGTGCGTAGTTAAATGTGTTTTTTTTGTTTGTTTGTTTGTTTTTTTTAAAGTTGAATGGCTTATATGTTGTCTAAATCTCGTGTTTGTGTTGTTTATCTGCCTTCAGATTTAACAAACAGGGCCATGAATTGAACCTCATGACCCTTTTTGGTACATAAATGTGTCCATTGGAGATATTATGGAAGACTAAAAGCTGGTCTTAAATAAAGAAAATGAAAAAAAAAGTAATATTAGGCAAAGTTTGTATGCTTGCCTGTTCTCGTTAATGACTCATTTTGTTACTTTCAACTGTAGTAAAAATGTTCTGGATATCCACGTGAGAGCAATGCATTTCTATGCTACACATCACAATTTAACTTATTTTCATTATATTTTGTGAAATCTGGGGTTACCAGTTCTGGTTGCAACCTCAACCCTATTACAAAGTTTTCTTCTGGGGTATCCTCAAGCTGCCAGATCCATGTCCAGCCATTTTCCATGTCTCACTGTAACTGATCTGTTCCTGAAACTCCAGTCCAGCCAAGAAGGAAATGATAGTGGAGATGTCACCTGTGAAGAGGAGATCCCCAAGGAAGAAGCCAGTTGGGCGTCTTAACAAGGAGAACTGTCCCTCACCACAGAAATCCCCATGCAGACGAGCAGGTAGGGTGGAAAGACGTGGTTTCGTAATTTTTGATGATGTGGCTCTTTAACTATGAGGTCTTAAGGTTTAAATTTTAGAATTTAAAGTCATACAGAGACTCAAGGACATATTAGGACCTGCATGTTTCTCTTTCGCCACACATTTATATCTGTATGTCATCTGTATGTGTTTATCCATTTGTTTTCTAGATTCTTCAACCAAATCACCACGAAAATCTCCATTCAAACCTTCCGTGGTCACTGGATCATTTTATGGCAAGCAGAAACCCATCTATCTCACTCCACTAGAGAGGAAGGCTATCAAGGAGTCTGTGCCTCCTCCTCCTCCTCCTCCCTCTCTTCCTTCCCCTCCTCAAAAGAAAAAGAGGAATAAGAAGAATGTTAATGGAGGCAACAAGCAGAGAAAAGTGGCTGCCGGATCTGGCAATACAAAGAAGATGGGCATCCAAAGCTATACAACAACTTCAAAGACGATCACGCTGCCGAAACACAACAGCAGGTTTGTTACCATGTGACCATACAGTCTTCCATCTGCAGCTTTGTGACATCATTTTCTATTTTTTGGACATGAGGGGTACTTGCATTTTTATTGTAAGTGTAGTTTTATTTATAGTAACTTTAATCTCTTTTTTTTTTTGGCAATTGATGCATCCTTTAATTCAACAGCGTCACTGCGAAGCCGTCATCTATTACAACCACGTCTCCCACCAGCAGCACTAAACCAGCAGAGTCCAGGAAAGCAATCACCATCACTTTCAGCAGCCTGAAGCCCAAACCGAAGATCTTTGTCGGAGCTGCTTTCTTCAGTACTGGGAAGAAACCTACATCTATGTACAAGAAAGCTGCACCAAAATCCTCAACCCGGCCGACTTCAGTCCCTGTAAAAAGCAAAGCTGTTCTGCCACAAACTAAGAGTGAGAAATCAAAGCAGCAGCAGCAGCAGCCCCCCGCTGCTGAGGCGAATCAACAGAAGAAACTTCCTGAAAAGGTGAAGAAAGGCTTGTGTTGGTTTTATGCATCAAGCACATCGGTTCATATGCAGTTTTGTTCTCTGGAGTTCTTTTCTCTGCATTTGTTGAGAAAAGAAACTTGTTTATTTTCATAATTTGAAAGGGTTTTCAGAAAAGGGAAAAATCTAAGTGCATATTCACTTATAAACACAAGGTGAAAGTGACTTGGAAGTCGCACTTAAAAAAAACACAGTTGCTCTTTGGATTCAGGGAAAATTAATTTTAAGTCCTAAATAGGATTTTTATCAATCCTGAACACAGACATGGGAAAATACAAATCTTACAATATGCTCAGACCACATTGCTTACTAATTGCTGTTTATAGGTATTGTGACATTTTTTACAAATGTAACAAAAAAGTTGTTCATGTTTAACCCAAAGTTACCAACTGCAGCTTTAAACTTGCACCTCCAGAGCTCTTAATGTTATATTTCCCCAGATGTTTTAGCAGTTAGCATAAACCAATATGATGCTATTTGTCTCGGTTGTTCGCCTGCAGACAGACATCCAGCCAGCGGGGAGGGAGGAGAAGCAGCCGAGTACCAAACCGAGAGCAAAGTTTGATCCAACAGACTGGATGGACTCTGTTAACGAACATCCTGAAACTCCAGAGACATTAAGGTGATAAATTTACAACACTTTGTTTCTGCATTCCACCCCAACCTCAACCCATGCCAAACAGCCAACAACAAAACATTATTTACTCATTCCTGAAAGTCAAACAAAACAGCAAATACACACACGTACATACGTATATATATATATATATATATATACACACACCATCTTCTTCCTGCAGCTCTCCTAAAATGATGGCAGAGAAATATGGAATTACCAAGGAGCTACAGATTGTGTTGACAAGGACTCCAACAAAAAGTCTTTCATCCACAGCCTCATCCCTCAGTTCTCAGGTACCACAAAACAATATGTGCGTTCATAAATATTGCTTTTTTCTGATAGATATATTCAGCAAACCTAATTTTCTAGATCTGGAATTGCTGCTGCTCTTGCTTATGTTCTTTACTTCTTTCAGGATGTTCTTCTGACAGACGGTGGCTCTGAACCAATCTTTGACCTGAGTGATATAAATCCCACCAGTGCTGCTGCCAGCCCACCCAGAGGTACACAGACAAATTTTTAACAGCTCCAGTATCTCAAATACAATCCATTGAAACACTGACTAGCATGCAAATCAAGTAGACTTCAGCAGCTTTATCCACTTCACTCACCTACTTTTAATGTTTCAACTGTTGTTTAATATATCCATCTTGTAACATTTATGTTTTATTTTTAAATAATCTTTTCTTTATTTCTACAGAGTCCGCAGCAGTGTATCCCATCTTTGGCTCTGCCTCCAAGAGGTGAGACAGTGTAAAGTCATTGGCATTTCTGCAGTTAACATGGCACAGTGGCATTTTTTTTTTAATGTATGGCACAAGTTGGGAATATTAGCAAAAGCAAATGGTAGAAAAATTTCTCCCATCATGTTGATCCTCTTCAGAAAAAGCAAAAACATGAGGCAGGAGGCTTGCAAAAAGATGAGCAATAGAAAGATTTACTTTTTAGAAACTCGAACAACATCTTCACACTGGAGCTCTCATTAATTTCCCTGACAGTCGTATGCTTTTCATGGAATTAGGGATAAATGAAGGATTCTCTAATTTCATCTCAATCCCATTTTTTTGTATTATGGATCACGTCTGTCTTTTTGATCGTAATGTCAATAATGTCTTTTGCAAAAACCCAGACACCAATACTTTCTTTTTCTGTTGTTGTCCTGTAGGTCAAGGAAATCTCTGGAGCCTCCAGTGTCCTGCAGCACCCCCTCTGGACTAATAATATCACTGCAGCAGACTTCTTCAGCTAAGGAGCGAACTGTTCGCAGGAGGAAGGAGAAACAAGATGACGACCAGCTCATCATTGTAAGTTAATTTTTCTATATGTGATTTTGCCAAGTGGAACACAAGACTTCTATACACACTTAGTGCTCGTGTGCATCAGTGGGTCTGGGATATGCATTTTTAATGACTGATGGAAATACTTTGGAATGAGGCTGGTTTATTGTTGTGCCAATATTTATTGTTGTGCCATCGCTGAAAGGAGCAAAATAAGAGCAAGTCATACCATCTAACAATAACTTGATAACTTCCCTTCTTTTGTTTGACTCTTGTCTGTTTGTCTTCCTTTGTGTGTGTTAACTGTATTCTTTCCTGCATTTTTCCTATCAGGATGCAGGGCAGAAGCAGTTTGGAGCGACAACTTGCAGCTCATGTGGGATGGTGTACAGCGCCGACAACCCAGAGGATAATTTCCAACATATCCAGTTCCACCAGCGCTTCCTCGATTCCATCAAATTTGTGGTAAAACATCCTTCAATCTTTTGGAACTCTTTTCCACTGAGGCATCTGCGTCTAGAAGCGAACAAATTGCACGCAGTTTTCTTTCTTGTGAACCTTAAACTGATACTTTTAATGTGAATTTTACTTTGTGCCAAAAACCACTAATTCAAGTCAAGGAACTGAAAGTTTTGTGTGAATTTCAGATGTTAAAGGATTTTAAACTAAACTGGGAGGCAGCTACTAATTTCTGATTAGCTTGTAACTGCATCTTCTGTCTGTTGTGTTTCCAGGGCTGGAAGAAGG
This sequence comes from Naso thynnoides, assembly GCA_029783665.1. NCBI lineage: Eukaryota > Metazoa > Chordata > Actinopteri > Acanthuriformes > Acanthuridae > Naso > Naso thynnoides. The sequence goes on along the minus strand of JAQLOL010000010.1, from coordinate 25,116,196 downwards.
AGCGGGTGGTGGCTGAGTTCTGGGATGGAAAAATTCTCCTAGTCATGCCGGATGATCCCAAGTATGCCATCAAAAAGGTGTGGCTTTGCAATTTGGCTTGTTTCTGTAAATGTGTGTCTTGTAAGGGGTGTTGCCACTTTGGTCCATTCCGCTGCCCCGTTGGTCAAACATATCGCTGTTCACAAGTTTGTCTTTACTCAGTTTAAGGCTACATCCACATTGCTTTATCGTAAAGTTAAGACGGAGTCAGAAATCCTCGTCCATATGTTCGGTGTAAGCTCCGCAGCAGTCCTACACTCCAGCCAAACTATGCACATATCACATAGCCACTCAGTATCACACAGCGCCTGTTCTTTCAAAGAATGTTTCCCCTTTCTGTTATCCACTCTGTGGAATTAGCAAGCGGTTGTTTTACTCAGATGTGTTTGCAGTTAATAACTCCCAGGCGTTGCAGCATAACTTACCAATCAAAAGCTCTGTCACTTCAGGCTCTGCGCAGCGTTTTGATGTAAAGTTAATGTGGCTCCAGGAAGATGATGACAGCCTTACAAACTTGTTGGAAGATTACAGAAACTACTTATCCGGGTGATCCAAATGCATTGGTGTTCTTCCAGAGTCAGCAGGTCACCTTTGTGGAAACATCCACGAACGCCTGCATTGTTGTCATTCCCTCCACATGCAGACATACTTTTTCATTTAGGTCGATCTGGGCAGATTTGGACTTTCTCGTCATTCTTTTGGAACCACAATTCTGCGCTGCTGAGCACAGGAACTGTCCCAGTTCGCTGAGTAATATCTTTCCTTCTGTGTATGTGAGCAGTAGTAGCATGATGATAAAATGCAGAAATTAACTACACATCTGCTAGCAGAGGCAACGAGGCCAACAACTCATGTAATTTGTTATCCATGTCAAAATAACGCCAGGTAGTTGAGGCTTACAGATACATACATGCAGGATACGTGCAAATTTGTTATCTTCGTACTAGTCACATGACTTGAGCCTGACCAATCACCAAGGGTCTCTGTGCTGGCATTTTCAAACCCCTGCATCTTTCTGTCAATAGTGAGATGCCACGCTGAATTCTTCATAACAAAATGGGGACTCAAGTGTCCCTAAACTGCTCTGTCCTCGAGGCGCTAAGATGCCGGGTTAGTGAGGATACAAGTCTCAAAAGTAGCAAAACTGCTGTGTCTTAAATTTAAGACACAGCAATGTGGATGTAGCCTGAGTTTGTTTCATTTAATGTAACATGAGAGAAACGACACACTCAGAACGGATGCGATTGTCTTTTGTTTTGTTCTTTTTTTTTTTAAGCTGCAACCTGTTTTTCCATCTTGGTTTTCATTCCTTCATGATGCGTTTGGTTTCTCAGGCTGAGGACGTGCGGCGTGTAGCGGACAATGAGTTGGGTTTCCAGCAGGTGACTCTGAGCAGACCCACTCAGGCCAAAACTTACCTCTTCATCAACACAGAGCGCATGGTGGTGGGATGTCTCGTTGCTGAACCCATACGGCAGGTAGGGCTGGTGTGTGTGAATACAGGATGATGTTTGTTTGTGTGTGGCAATCGCTCAGGTCACCAAAGCGCTGACAGTTTCATTTCTGTTCTCCTCAGGCTTACCGAGTCCTTGAGCAGCTGCAGGAACAGAGAGACTTGAGGAAGGACGACTTCATGGAGCGACACAGAGCCTGGTGCTGCTCCACCGTCCCAGAACAAGCTCTTTGCGGGATCAGTCGAATCTGGGTCTTCAGTCTGGCCAGACGAAAGAGAATCGCAACCCGCATGCTGGACACTGTCAGGTAACATGTCACAAGTGAAGCTGAGTTTCTGAACACCTTGATGGACTTGCTACCTCCTGTTTTCTTCAGATTTGTCAGTGCTTGTGTGTGTGGTTAAAAAAAAAACAAAACAAAACAAAAACGGCTTTTGTTTTTTATTTTCGTAACTTGGGTTATTTCAGATACAGCACTGAACACTAGGGTTGGACAATATGCAAAAATTTTCCAACTGCCCAGTCTGCCCATCGACCAGCAATTGCCAATATATTCATGCAGGTGTGTGCCAGCATGTGCAGTGTGTAGTCACTGCTATTTATACTGTACACTGAGTGTCTAACCATGTAACGTCACAGGGACGAGCGCTTCATGCCCGCACCAAGGAGCGAGCAGGCATAAATGAGTTACTTGTGCCTGAAAAATTCGGATACAAAATTCTGTGCATCGGTTTAACAGTTAGTGGACTCACATAATTATTTGGGTACAGTCTTTGCTTATAATAATTATTATTCTCAGCTCTTCAGCACGAGTGGCTGAGCTGCACTGCTCATCAACTGGCACACAGAGCCCCGCATCACAGGCAGTGTGCCGGTGAATAAGCATTTATTTTGATAGATGAGGTAAATGTTACTGTGCAACCTTGGTGATAAAACAATACCAGAAATAATTAAACAATCCATTTTTATTATTAATTTAAATGGGTGAAATCGAAGCATAGTGATGTAGGTCTGCCTTCACTGAATGCATGCGCGGTCCTGCAGTGAAAGACACACTTCCTATCAGGCTGAACATTAACTTTTATGCTAGTCAGTTCTGCTGCTCCTCGAAGCCTTTCTGATAAGTTAGAAAACCACAGACTTGCCTGTTGCTGTTTTTGGCACTTACAAGTTAATTATTTATTAAGAAAACTTTTCAAGGAGGTAAACTACTAATCTAGCAAAATAAAATGTTAAAAGACCAAAACATCAACTCCAACAAACCAATCAACAACCATCACTGGTAGCTGATATGTTCGTCCAATCACCAAACCCCACTGAACACTTTTGGTTAGATGACCTATTTTAAGGGAAAAATGAAAAAGAATGTAAACAAAATGTCACAACTAATCCTTTATTATACAGGAAAACAGAAAGTAAAATTAAAGCTAAATCAGCAGTTCATGTCTGAACTGTGTTGAATGTCTTCAGTGAACATATTGCATTTGTTTATTATCTTCAAAATAAATACATCTACCCTCTATTGCCCCTTTGGACTGTTGCTGGTGCTTTCAGTGTTAAGATCATCAAAGTCAAATAATGATAATGACCTTTCTTTTTTAAAGGAGCACCTTCATGTACGGCAGTCATCTAACCAAGGAGGAACTTGCATTCTCTGACCCGACACCTGACGGCAAACTGTTTGCAACCAAGTACTGCAACACACCAACCTTCCTGGTTTACAATTTTGTCGCGTGAATTCAGTTGAGAATTAAACCTTTGGATTAAAGACACATCACTGTTTTTACTGATTTCTTTAACTGAAAGTATCACAGATTAAAGGTGCACTGACAACTTTTTCACACCTGTAGAATAACATGACAGAGCTCTTTATTGACAAGCAGTTTGCAATAACCAACATACTTAAAACCCATTTGCTTACTTTTGTGCTGTCTGTTATAGCACAAAGAACATAAAGAGCACACTGCCCACCTACTGAAACTTTATAATTGAAATTGTTTGTGAAAGGGGAAAAAAAGTTATATAGTGCACCTTTAATGGTTTTCAGGAAGTTGTTGGATTGACTTTCACATGGGAAGCAGGAACTGTTGAGGTTTTTATGTTGACTGGGCCAGTTTTTAGTTTGAATGAAGTTGTCTAATTATTTCATGTTCTGTGTTCAGAATGAAGTAGATCTAGAGTTTTTAAAGGTTTATGATACACCTGTTTTAGGCATGGGCAGTATTTATTCATGTCCTCCTGACATTTCACCAAGGTGTATGATGGCATTTGTGTTTCTTACAAAAATGAAAGCTGAGCTGCAGTAAACAAGTCATAGCATTTCACATTGTCAAGCCTACAATGCTGTGTTGCTGGCTCACGTATATCGTTGGGACTAAACCAAACAGGGCTAGGAATTTAAAAAAAAAAAACTAGTATGTTACCCTTCCCACTTGCAGTTCCTCTCATTTTTCTATTTTTTACAGTATTGAGTTCATTTCTACAGAGTTTCAAAATGCCACTGTATACCTTGATTCTTGCCAAGCCTACTAGTTATCATTCAGTATTTATACTCGGTACAGTCTAATTTACTGTTGATTGTTGTTAATATTGGCAGTGCTTTCTATTCAGATGTTTATATTTTGCTTAATAAGGATCTTTAAACTGAAGTGAGCGACATTGTGTCACGTTTCTGAATGTATCCATTTTTTTTTTATTACCCTTGGATTAGAGAATCTGTTGGGATCATTTTGGTGTCATCACAGAAAACTGAGCCTCCTTTTGATACATTCTTTCAATGTTCAAAATTGGTTTTTATGCTACCAGCTCAAGGTTTTCTGGACATTTTTGGAAGGAAAATATGTTGATAGACCTGCCATAATTGTTCATGGGCACTCTACTCTGTAAATACATTTAATAAACATGTTGCTGTTTTCTGACACTTCCTGTGCTTCTTGATTGTAAGCTGATAGTTTTAATTATACTTCTGATTGTTTCACAGCACTGAGATCTAACTGCAAGAAGATTATACTTTACTGAATTTTGTGTGAATGCAACAGAAGCATGCTTCATCCTGTAGCTCCTCATACACCCAGGACAGAGCAGAGGAGACAGTGATGTAACCAGGCTGCTGTTTTAACATTTACAACTATATATTGTTTAGACATTAGGGAAAATCCTGCATTAGTTACTTCGGTTTCAGATTTAAAATGAACTGGTATGCCTGTTTTAATTGTGAAAAAGACTTAGATATCTTTAATCAGAGCTGCAGTACAATCCAACAACAAACCTACTATTACATCACCACAAATACATCAACAGAAATCAGAAAAGTGAAATAAAAACACAGGATACCTAAAGAGTCAAGAAATATCAAAGTTTACAGAAGTGCTGAAGCACAAACATGCACATGGGTAACTTGAGACTTGAGGTGAAGACATTTACAAAAAGACATTTATAAGATGACAAGAGGCTGAACAAGACAACATACAAGTGAATGTCAGACTGATTTACTACTGAAAGTGTCAACATAAAGAAGTACAGTATAATAAAGATAACTGAGCTCTGTAGCTCATTTGAGCAAACTGATATTCATCAATGACTAACATGTTCCTACTTCTAGACTGGAGACTCCAAAAAAAAAAAAAAAAAAAAATCCAAACAAAAGATAGGATAAACTATTGGGGATTCAGGTTTTGTACAAGCTTCAATCTCTCTCAAAATGCAGGATTAGTTGTGTAAATCAGTCAATAACGATCACCTCACTACACGCTTTATCCAGCAGGGCGTTGCTCTCTAAAGCCTGGACGATCTGACTGGCTGAGGGTCTCTTTTTGGGGTCTTCCTCTGTGCAGAGATAGAAAAGCTCCACCATCCTCCTGTATGAGCCACCCAGAGCCTCAGCATCCAGTGGTGGTCTCGTCCCTAGCCTCTCGTAGTAGGCGTCTTCATCAAAACTCTCCTCAATAGAGTCCTCTGAAATACAAATACAAGATTTTTAACACACTTAGGGCCCTATTTTGACAACCTATGGCGCATAGTTTCAAGTGCTTGGTGCAATTTCAGTTGGGGTTTGTTCAAGTCCACCTTCCTATTTAAAAGTGAGCCACAAGATGCAAAGGTGGATTTACACCCTAAATTAATCATAGGTGTGTTGGTGTAACATGGATGGAACGAATCAGTGTGTCGTCTCATGTATTTTAAGAGCCAACTGTGCTTGAACAAGACAGTTTTTAGATGGTGGAGAAGATCGATCGCAGTAGTGAGAGCTCTAGTGCACAAGCAGATCGTCTTCAGGAGCATCAGTCATTTAAAGAAGCTCCCTGAGGTGAGGTAGGTGTAGGAGGAGCGTATCTACATCTTCTTGCATCATCACTACAGTGGCATAGAGCCGAAAGAGGTAAAGTCTGAAGATTTCAGGAGACAAGGAGTGGAAAGCTTCACTGCATACAGCAACGTACTGACGGGCTGTGTAACTTACTATGAGGAGTTCTGCTGCACGTTTCCATGTGTCACAAGCAGAGTGTGTGTGCCATGTGATCACGATTGAGTACAAATTTCTAAATAGTGTGCTTTCTACACAGCAGGACAACAGTGCGCTAGACTTCAGATGTGGTTTTTGTTAATAGCACAAATGCTTTCTGGTGCCACAAGATAACGCACCTGACATGGGCGCACACACAAGTGCAAGTACATTAAATTTTGTTTTTTGGACTAGGTGGGAGTGAAAGTGACAACTTTGTCAGCTGGAAATCGCCAATGACGCTTCCCTTCCCTTTGCAATAATAATAATATAAAAGAAAATTGACACTTCATGATACATGTTGTCCTTTATCTTCAAGGTGTTTGATCACATAATTTTTTTAATTAACCTAAAAGAATTTGAAGATGGCTGACTGGCACTCTATAGAGGTGGCATCAGCGTTTTCTAATCAGATGTTTACCCAGAAGAGGTTAAACATTTTTCGTCTGAAAATGAAAACTTAGGCAGCATTTTCATCTGCTGCCTATTTTGACCTTAACCACACACACATTACATTTCAGGCATTAATGTTTCTTTGACCAGTGTTCAGTGGATCTGGCTGCATTGTGTTTTAGTTTTACTTTATGCTCACACATGCACAGAAAAATTGATTAACAGAAAAGTTTGTAATTATTGAGTAAGATCTGTCCACTGTCTGATTTTTTCTTTTTTGTTCAGACAAGGTTTTTTGTCTTACCTTTACATGTTTGGCGGCGCTTCCGCCTTCCTCAGAAGTGTCACTAGATGGTGTGTGTGACTCGTCTTATCAGCTAATGTTACGGAGGCGTGACCAACCTGTCAGATTTGACAGGTCGGTAA
>JAQLOL010000010.1:25095740-25109283 GCA_029783665.1 Naso thynnoides | reverse complement strand
GACAGATCAAGAAGCTGATCTGGGGTCAGTTACAACAATATTGTTCTGTCACTACACTAGTTTAATTATGAATCATGAAGCTGTGCAGCTAGAGTAAACATTTTTACCTGGTTTAGGTGTTCTGGTATTTGCTGGTCAAAGGAATCCCCGGTGATAACACTCACAGACATCCTGCTGGAGAGGGGCTTAAACTTTGTGATATCCCTTTAAAACCAATGACAAAAAATGTATTTTTTAATATCTCAATGTTCATTTTCACTTCCATATTAAACATGTATACAGATACATCTTGAAAATTATTTTTAAAAAAGGTTTTCTAAGTGTTTGTCATACCTTACTTGTGCTGCACTTTCATTCAAGAAGTAATGCTCATCCACAGCACTGCTCTGGTGGGCAGGGTTACTCAGTAGGTATTTCTATAAGAGACAAAGAGACAAGTGCAATTTGTAGTAGCTGCAACCAGCAGGCAAAAGTGTTACAGTTGTCTTAGGCATCACATGTTATTTAAAGTTACAGACGCATCATTTGCACAAATGGAAAAAGTAGTTACTGTGTTGAGTATGTTTAAGTGTATTATTAGGATGTTAAATAGTGTGTACTTGTTGGAATGCTGAATCCTAACTTCACTGTATATTTTGAAAAAAGAAAGTGAAGAAACAAAAATTACTGTCTGCAGCAAACCCTCCTAGTCTACGGTCTGTGACAAAAGAGGATGGGGCTAAACTGCAGGGGCGGGGCAAACTATGACTAACAAAGATGTGTGTGCGTATGTGTATGCATTTACAAAGTTCAGCCATGTTACATGAATCCGTAGAAGTTATGCCATTTTTTGTTTCAGGTCACTCCCACTGCAACGCCCCCTGTTGCCAGTTAGCCCAAACAGTGACTGTGCTGTCCTTTAGCTCATGACCAACTTCCACTGAATCTTGTGCAAGTCTTGACTCCATTTGGAAGTTATGTGCCTTTTTGCAAAAGGCCACTCCCATTGCCACCCCACTTTCAGCCAATTGGCATGAACACTAACACACACCTTCACACACACACACACACACACACACACACACACACACACACACACACACACACACACACACACACACACACTCTTCTCCTGTTGACATGCCTGTTCCTTATTCTCCTTCTCTCAATGTTGTCAGGAATAACAAAGTTCACCTGTTTAAACAAATCTACATTTTATTATATCAGCAGTGCATATACAGCATTTTAGTGGTACAAAATCAACAGAACATAAAGTAAAAAGTGTATTTATTTAAGTAAACGTGAAGCACTTTTTTGAGTATTTTCTTGACATAATGTTTGATTTAGGCATTCATTTTTTGCATCTAAGTTGTTAATTCCACAGCCCTTTAGTGTGTTATGACCAGCACAATGTAATAAAAACAGACACATGTATACATATATGTGCTAAGAGCCATTGTGCTAAAGTAGCATAGTAAGGTCTTTTTACAACCAAGCGTACATTCAAAAAACAAACCCCCACAAAAGACATTTAAGTGGTTAAGTGCACTTAGTTTGCGATGTGTTCTCACTTTCAAAGTAAGGAAATGGCATTAGGCTGCTTTACATTTCTAAAGTAAAAGTTTTCGAGTTATTTGACCCCATGAGGCCAAAGCATTGATCTGAGATCAGTGGAGCCTCTAAGCAATCAGGAAATCGCATCATGAACGGTTTAATCCTTTTGATATCTGATAGGCTGCAACTTCACAGTGAGGGAACATCAAAGACGGTCAACAACCTTTGATTTGTACAATGCAATTTTTCTTATAAGATATTGTATATTTTTAAAGGGCCCCTGCAGCTTTATTTCTGACCTTGTCTCCGTTACAAAACAGCAAAACCCAAAGACATTCGAACAGGACTTTGTGTTTCAGGGCTGCAAGCGACTGATGATTATTTTTCATGATTGATTTTTCTGTCGGTTATTGTGCAGATGAACATATTCAGAGTAGGATTCATTAAATATGCAAGGCTGTGTAAAATATCATATTACCCAGAGCACATATTGACATGTGAAAAGTCTTGTTTTGTCTGACAAACAGTCAAAAACAGACACCCAGTTTAAAATGATATAAAACAGAGAAAAGCAGCAAATTCTCACATTTGGAAGCTGATGACAGAGAATGGTGCCAATTAATTAGTTTATGGTGCATCAGTTGAACATGTTGTTATTTAGCAATACCAAAGAGAGAGGAAAAAGAAGGTGTGTAGTTATGCAAACATAAAAAATGATCACAGAAAAAAAATGGACAAGAAAAACATGTTCCCCACCCACAATTCCCTTTTGGGACATGTCAGTCTTATTAAGTATGGTTTCTCACCTCATTTTCCCTTTTCCCAGATTCCCTTTTCCCCTTTTCCCTCCGTCAATTTGTCCTTTTCTGTGGCAGAATTGTGGTTTAAAACTGAAAACCTCGACACACACCAAGGCACTTGGGCATGAGGTAGAGAAAGATGCACTCTCTGGATGAGGAAATGCAAAAAATAACGCAAATCCTTTCTCACATGGACGCAATCTCTTAAACGGACATCATGTGTGCAGATTTATTTTCATAAAAAGAAAATGGGCCAGAAAATTGTTTAAAGTAGGACAGTTTTCACGACAGACTATAAGATCAAAGGGAATTCAACTACAGCTCCTCAGGGGGGGAAGTCAGAGGTTTTATGAGTTTGCTAAATTTTGAGGCGCATAAAAAAACGTTTTTCTTTTTTAAATGTAAAACGTGACTGGCTAAAGAGACAGGTTCCTGTATATATTTTATTTCAAGCTCGATGTCTCCTGTTGGCTCAGGAGAAGAAGTGAGATAGGACACGTGGGAGGTACCAGCCGGATTTGAGGGCAGCCATAAAGATTAATCTCCACTGTGAGATGCATAAAGCTCAGAAGAATAAGCTTTTCTGTTATGGTTGGTTTATTGTGTGTGTGTATGTGTGCATTAATACTGAAACAACCCAACTTTTGGCAGCAAACACTAACAGACCCACGGCTGTAAATCGTACAGGGCAGCCGTCCATGCATCCATCTGTTTATACTCATCTGTTCTTCATAATCACATCATCCATCAACTGCAGTGACCGACATCCCTTCAAAAAATCTTTGTGAGTTGAATGATTTTTTTTCATTTACTATAAATACAAAGCACACAGTAAACTCTGATTTTGTGACTTGCAGGTTAAAAGACATTTAGAGGTTAAAACCATGATAAAAAGTTGTAATAATAGCATTCTTTTCTTTATAGCAAGCTAAAAACATACAACCCTAAAATACATGATTTCCATGTGAAGTTGTCAATTTCCACATCCAGCAAACACAGAGAAATGTCAGTATTCATTTGAAATTTTGTTTATGTCCACCTGAGGAGCAATAATCACTGTCTTTTTAGCTTTGTTTGGTCTCAACCAACTGTTCAGAAAAATATCTGGCTCTGCTAGATGTTCCACTGACTTCACCAGCATGCACTAACATTCATGTCTGTCCTTGGCTGCTGGATATAAAGCATGCAGTGGGTTATTAAAGCCTTTTAGACTACAAACAGCTTCCTGATGTGTAAGCTGGTGAGAACATAATTTACGGGACAGAAAACCCAAAACAACAAAACAATGACCTTCATAGAAGTACGGAATTACTGGACTGTAAGCTTCTGATCATTACATGCAAACAAACAAAAAACAGATTTCAGGGGATTTAATCTAAAAAAAAACAAAACAAAACAAAAAAACAGACTGAGTAGGATATGTTTTTTTTTTTCCACTAATAGTGCAATGGAGTGAAGTCTCTTCAAGTGAAGCCCATCTTCTTTGCATGATGACACATAATCATTGTCCCGTTACGCTGGATGCAAAAAAACAGTTTGCAATACTAATCTGACATTTTTTAAAGGCAAGGAAGAAGAAGACTGCTAGCTAATGAACATGGATCTAAAGTGATTCAAAAAGTGGTTTCAGAGAAAGGAAATGTTCTCATTTTGTTTGACAGAGTACCATGAATTATAAACATTACATCAAACTTCACAGGGAACCTTTAAAATTAAAAAAGCATCAGTCAAAGTCTAAAAAAGTGAAATTTAGTCCAAATTTAACTCAACTCACTCTCTGCCAGTTCATCAAATGAGCCTTACCAGGTAGCCTAATGTTGTGTGATATACAATGAGGCAACACTGTATGTTAAGCATTACTCATAAGCCATTTCTGCATAATACTGTGAAGAGCAGCTGCCTGTAAATGAAAAATCAGTTTCAGTTCAACAGTCTGTCAGTTTCTTTATGTGCCGTTTCAGCTCCTCAGCAAGATGACAGCTGACAAACGAAGGCTGCGGTGAAGTTGTAAGGTTAGCTTCCCTCACCACATTGGAGGTCAAAGCGCTAAACCTGATGAGCCTTTAAAGGCAAAGGGACCCCATGCATGAAAGCTGACCTTTGACCCTCATTTAAGACTCTGTGATTCAGTCTGATGAAGCAGTCCTGATGAAGAGTCCTGTCATGCGATCATCCCTTCGTATCAGCTCATATGGATGCTCTAGGTCTTAAGATGTTTGCATTTTTCTACTCCCATTTTTCAGTCTTGTAGCTAAAAAGCCTGCAGATTTACGTCTTGCACCATATGGAGGTTTGTCAGGTGAGATGACACTTTCTCTGCAGGTGAAAAACAACATTCTGCTAATGTGACACCGATGGCAACATTTGATCGTTGTGCACCTTGTAGCTTTATTATAGTCCAAGGCACTGCAGCAGTGTCAGCATCATGAAGGTTTAGACGGCGCACGTCACACCAGCATCCTCCACATGACCGCAATTGGTTTTGCCCCAGCCAGGAAACTTACAGTCGTGGATGGTGTCCTCAGTCCCTGTGCAAGCCACGTCATCCATCCAGATCAAACCAGTTCCTACACAGAAAAGAAAAGCTGCCATTTTAACATTGTCATTGCAATTTATATATTTCAGTTAGTCAGCTCACTTAAATTTTATTTACATGTGAAACAGCACAGCGGTAAAAATTATTTTTCTCTGAAAGACAGAGACCGCGGGTGGATGCTGAGGTGGAGGTAAGAAGAATTGCTGGGAAGTTCTGGCTCCATATATTAACCGCCAAAGTAAAAGTGTGTGTTGGACTAGTGATGCAGAGAGTGAGGTATGTGTAGATGTGGCAGTGCAGCTCCAGTTGACTGTCTGAACTAGTTTGCAGGCTTTGCTCCATTTCTCTGAATCCTTTTTTTCTTGTTCTTGTTTTTTGTTACATTTTTTTATTTTTCCAACCCTTTTTTGTCTGAACTCTGTTCCTAATCATCTCATCTTTGATGTTCAGCTCTGGCATCTTTTTAGGGTATGTTAGGACAACATGAAACTCCACTTTTAGTCAATATTTTGCAAATACATTCCTTTGTCTTACACACTTTACAGCTTGTTTCATTTTACAACAGATACATTAAACATTTTCTATATTGTAAATATCTATTTTACATTTATAACTATTATTTACTCCTATTTTTTTCTTTCCTTTTATGTGGAAAAAAACCCCCCTCCTTTCCACTAAACCTGTTTAGATTTTGATTCGACAAGATAGGGCTACCTTGATTCTGAAATTTAACCTTGATGTATTCTCTTTCCCAAGAAACTCAAAAAGAAGACAAAGTCTCAAGTGCCGCACATGGATAAACATGCTGAATGCAATAAAAAATAACCACTTCCTAAGATTTCTTCATCATTCTAAAGTTAAGAGGTTCAGCCAAACATCAGAATTTATCATGAAGTAAAAAAAAGAAAAGAAAAAAGGATCACATCTGGACTTTAACACCAGCAGTCTCTCATGGCTCATTCATGCATCACTTTCCCTCTTCTTCATGTCTCCAGTCAAAACAATCCCACTGCAGCCAAAGAGCGAACATGTTGGCTGAAGCTGCTGGTGAGCTTAATCACCTGCTAAAGTATGTGAGTTTCACACATCATGCAAAGGTCATAAACTATAAAAATCATATATATAAACTCAACATAAACACACCCTAAACCACGAAAATTATTCTGATATTCTATTTTTTTGTGGGACATAGAGAGCAAAATTTCTCCCACCTCCGTAGTCCTGCCAGAGTAACAAAGCTTTTAGCTGCATTTGGTCATGGGAGAAGAAAGTTATGTACAATAAAGGCAACACGTCTTTGCAAGCAGCTTATCTTTAAATATTAACGTTAAATATTCTTGGGTTTGTGAGTTTTGTGTAACAACTTCCCAGGCAGACAAATGAATCTATGTTTGCTCAGAAATTTGTCAAAAAGTCTAACTGTTACCATAAGTTTGAGGGTTTTAAAGGCAAATGTTATTTAATGTAGAAACTTCAAATTAAATAAATCGAAACCACTCCAAATAAGCATTCATCGTTAGAAGTGTGTGTATGCAAATCCTCAAGTACTCCCAGTGCTTCCTCGTAGAATTGTTGATCAGATAACAATGTATCCGGTAAGAAAATATGCAGTTCCAGCTGGGAAGCAGAGCTTTTGGCAGCATTGCTTTTGCCATAAACCTTGGTTCCTGTTTGTAAAAGCGGAGTCACTGGATGCTTAATCAAAAGTCACCATTTTGCAACAGTTTTAGATGATACTCAGCTGTGAGAGAATAACAGTGAGATCAAGTAACATTTGGTTTCACTTGCACTCTGACAATTCAGTTTAAAGATTCATAATTTATGTGCTGTAGGTGAGAAGTGAGGCCTCACTTCAGTCATACACTTAAAGTAGCATCTGGAGGCGTGCACTATCTGCTGCTTTGCTCTAAATCATAACTGTCAATCACTCAGGTGTACAGTACAGTCAGTGAAGAATTCCAGCAAATTGTAAAAAAAAAAAAAAAAAAAAAAAAAAAAAGGAAAAAAAATCCCGACCAAAACGACCGAGTCAAGACCAAGACCATTAAAAAAATTTCCCAGGATTTCAAGGTGGTGATAGAAGTTTAATGTTTTCCAGCCATCTCAGTAATCACTGCTTTGCAGAACCTGCACTCTGCCGAGTAATTTCTCTTGTATGTTGTTTTACGTAAGAATTCTCTGTGATTAAGGGAGCCAAACTTACACGAATCAAAAAATCAAACCGCAAATGACTTATGTTGTTGGCTGCATTCGAAGAAGAAGAAATTACATCCAATCACAGTCATTATGTTAACAAATAAATCTTTTGTGTCTTGATTGGTCTTGATTAAAAATCCAGAGTCCACTATGTCTGAGACGAGACCAAGTCAAAATGCGTTGATTCTGAGATGAGACTTTCAAAAGTGGTTGTGAGGTCGCTCTCGAGACCAAGACCAATCTTGAGTACTATAACACTAAAGTCACCTATGAGAAAAACGAAGTGCTCAAAACAAAAACCTAAGTTTAGAAGTAAAATCAAAAGCACTGGCTCTGTCTCAGGCCAGCAAGCTCGTAAATGATTTGAACCAAGCTCAACATATTATTTATTTCTTCTCACTTAAAGGCACTGCAAAGTTTGGACTTCAGACAGAGTGGTGGAATGCAACTGTGGTACATTTACTTAAGTGCTGTACTTGAACCACACTGTGTGACTTCTGGAGAAAGGTGGTTGATTGTTTCATTCCATTCCCAATTTGTCAAATACTGATGCTTTGGGTTGGTTGAGCCATAAGACAATAGAAAGAATACCAGGGGTCTTAAATAAACACCTTCAGTCTGAAGTTCTATCTTAAGTTTTATCTTTTTCTAGTTGTCTCTTTGTTGGAGAAGCTAACATCCATGTTAGCCTGCAGGAGAGGCTAAAATAAGTTTTACCCTTTAGAAGCTTCAGTGATGTTGGCCTTGCTGTAGAAGCTAATATGATGTTAGCCTTCTGGAAGAGCTAACTGAGGCTAACCATAGGTCAGTGGAGCTAACATTGACTTTAGCCGGTTAGCTTTGAATTTCCCAGTTTATTAATGGCTGTACACTTTATCCTGTCCACCACTGGCATAGTTAATGCCTCAGAACCAAAACTGAAGATCTGTACCTCTTGTCCATTATAGCAAGTTAGTTTGCCAGCGACAAGCTAAGTGATATTTCTGCTGTCATGGATAAAAGCCGTCTCTTGTAGGCTATTTACGTGGTTATTTAACAGCTGGTGCAGTTAGCCTTTCCACTCATCTGTCTGTAATGGTAGTCGGGGCCTGGTGTAACGTTAATATAAAAATATGCCTGGCTGTTCCTCACTGGCTGCGGCCTTTTATAAAAAGGGGTGGGGGCCAAATGGTTCTGAAGGGAGGGAGATCATATAAACTAACATGAACACGCGGCCATCCTGGCTACCAATACAAAGAAAGACAGACACTCAGTGA
Organism: Naso thynnoides; assembly: GCA_029783665.1. Lineage (NCBI taxonomy): Eukaryota > Metazoa > Chordata > Actinopteri > Acanthuriformes > Acanthuridae > Naso > Naso thynnoides. The sequence goes on along the minus strand of JAQLOL010000010.1, from coordinate 25,100,962 downwards.
CAACACACAGAGAGTGTGTTGCACGTGTGACGTCATTCTCTTTTCTAGACATCAATACGCCACTTGTTCTTCACATAGCAAAGTATGTTTTTCCTGAAAAGTAATAAGGCTGAATGTTGTATATATCCTTCAAGCCAAGATAAGATACAAGCTATGAAATATAATAGGAGGTTGTTATGAGTTTGGGAATTGTATCTGTAATAAGAGGAGTTTTTCTGTTTTGAAGCCAGTCATTTTACCGTGATGAGGCCCAAAATTAGCTTCCCTGAGCTGAGAATTTCTGCGTGTTTTTGTGTTTGAAAGAATCATCGTGTGAAATACTGTGTGTTCCCTTAAAATGCTGACACGAATTTGAGAACTGGTGTATGTCCTGTCCTGCCAGTAATAACTTGGCCTGTTAATGTGTTTTTGCCACAGTAAAGCACTATTAGGTCAGCTAGAGTTTTGCAGACTATCATCATTTAAGCTCTCCACTGAAACTTGGACTAATAAAATGTAGGGCGACTCAGGTCAGTTTTATTTACATGGCCTAAAATCCCAAACAAAAATGCCTCCACGTGACCCTCATGGGGTTTTAGTAGTTAAAGAAAAAACATAACAAAAAACTTGAAGCGGGAATCAAAAAGGAGACACATCGGAAAAAGCAACAGAGGAGGGATCACATCAGGAAATGTAAATTATTCCTTTTGTTGGCAAACAATGCAAACATCTGTAGAATCTGATCAAATTGTTGCAGTGAAATGCTGATATCCGAATAAAAACAACAAAAAATTAGCATAGGGCAGTCAAACCATATGTTCCTACATTCCTGCTTTGCTTCACAATGTAACATAAAGAGTTTCTGGCTGCAGGTTTGACATCTTCAAAGCAGCATGAAACACCAGACGTAACCAGGCGCACGTGTCTCAGTGCAGGCGTGTCGTTGCACAGGATGGAAATAAGGTATGTGCTGCGGAATACATGAACTCCAGCTGTTCTGCTGCTGCGCCTGTCCAGGCTTTGCCTTCAGCTGTTTACTCTGGATCTCAACACACTTTAACAGCACTGTGTTTGCAGGCTGTGGGTTGCTCCATTTGAACCAAATTTATGACATTTCTCACAGATTAGTCACCAAAAATGTTGTGTGGGATTTCAGGTGAACACCAAGGATCAATTGCCTGTTTGCAAAATGAGGCAAAATTTACAACTGTTGCTGATAAACAATCTTTTTTGTAGAAAATCAGCCAGTGCTTTGGTTAAAGACTTTTTTTTTAACATCCTCAGTAACTAATTCTTGAGGGTTACGTCTGTGTCTCCATTCTCTGTACTCTCTAAAGATGAATTACTCATCAAGCCAAAGAAAGCTACTTTATAATTTACTAGAATTCCTCACTTGTGCTCAGTGTAAGCTGGAAACTTTAAGACCAAGAGAGTAGACATTTGACAAAATGAAGTAACTACATCAACTCAAACAAGTTCTGATATATTCTGATTCTATGGTTAGGATTCAAATTTAGGAAAAGGAAAAGCTTTAAAGACCCCATGAAGTGGATGTCAGAGTGCCATTTACTCCTGTGAATTTACGTATTTCCTGTAAAAAGGATGAGCGAGGGTGAGATATGTCGCAGATGATGATGGGCGTTCAGAGTAGGCCTTATGAAATTTAAATTTGATGGCAGCCAGAAGTGTAAACATGGAAAACAGTCAGGAATATGACTGATTTTCATTTCATGGGGACTTTAAAAACATGGGGACTACTTTAAATGCCTTTCCCAAAATGCCGTGAATGCATCTATAGACATTACTGTAACTTTCTTTTCTTATCAATACCTCCAAATTGATAGATTGTCCTATAGGTTTGAAAGAGGTGTGATTCACCACTACATGCCAGTAAATCATACACACTGGACCTTTAAAAGCAGTGTGATTACATGTGGTCGAATTTCCTTTAAGGCTGGGTTATTCAATTACAAATTCAATTGGGCCAGATTTTAAAACAAAGAAATTTGCCTGGGCCAGGCATTTTCAGCAGCCAGTAAGCAGCAGGTAACGACAAATTTGAACCCAACACAAATGTATATAATGAAGAGCAATATAAGTCTATTCATTGTTTCCCTTTTAGATTTTGTCACAACTTACACAGGTGTATCACAAAGTGCATAAAAATTGTACAGCTCTGTTTGTAGGATGCAATTAAACTTTGCACTTTTGCAGCCCTCTCCCGTGATCCCACTGAGAAGTTTGTCTGGAAAGTCTGATGTTTCTCAATGTGGTGCCTCCAAACATTGTATTCTTTAAATATCTCAACACACTCATTGCAAAATTGAACACATCCATTTTGGCTTTTGGATCTGGTGTTAAAATAAACAGGTGTTTTCGAGTCCAGACAGGGTGAAACCAACAGTTTCATTGTTAATTTTGTGTTTTAGTGTTGAGAAAGACAGAGGTTGTATCACAGGACTTCTACTACTACCACCACACATATTCACAACAATTCGCTGTATTGTGGGTTGAATGTTGCAAGGCTATGCAGAGTGTTGCATTCAATGTCTTTAGGAATTTCTGTAGGCTAGCACATGTTTCTCTCATGTTTTCTCTGCTTTTCTGGCTGGGCCACTCAGGGGTTGCTTCTGGGCTGCATGTGGCCCACGGGCCATCATTTGAATGGGTCTGCTTTGAGGCATCGCTTCATGCTTTGGTTATCTAAAGAGCTGGTTTTAATTGGTAATGTCCACAGATACTGGCAGAAAAATACACTACTTCATAAGAATTTCTGCTTTTTGTGCACTGTTTCAACTTTAGTGTCAGCTGAGAGTTTTCATCCCTTGCAGATAAATTTCTGCAAGGGATAAAAACTTTAGACGCTTCTGTTCTGAAGCCTCAGTTTACACGTTGCAGTAACAATTTCCCATTTTGCACAGATTGGTGATTTTGGAGGTAAAAGTAAATTCTGTGTCTTCTGGGTCTGAGAAAGATGCGATGTGAAGAGGTAAACTTAAAAAAAATATCAAAACTTCAAGTGACTCATCTGAAAAAGATCCAGCTGTGATATTAGTCACTGCTGTTGTCTGGAGATTCCCCTGGAACAAAGGCAAATTTCCCCTAATTTTCCAGACTTATTGGTAACAACTCTGCCTGGACAGAGACTGTCAATGATGTAAGGTTGACTTGGTGAATGAAATAAAATGGAGAGAGAGAGAGAGAGAGAGAGAGAGAGAGAGAGAGAGAGAGAGAGAGAGAGAGAGAGAGGGTGATTTATATGACCTCTGAGAATATATAGACGACAACTGTCTCACATGACGTTCCCCATAAAACCTTAATATTAATCCCTGCCGCATTTTAGAGCACTGCTCAAATAATACGACTCAACAGCAAAAAACAGCAGAGTTAGTAAAAGTCAGAAGTACTTCCATACGTAAAACTTAGCAAGGATATGTGCTGCAGGCAGAAGAAGTTCCTGCTATAATTGAGATGTTACTTATCTCACAAACTGAACGTGAAAAATGAGCCTAAAGGGAGATTTCCTTCAAACTTACAGTCGAAATATTATCTGAATATCTTAATGCAGTTACTGGGGAACTTTTGCTGCCTTCAAATGTGAATTCGTGTACAGGAAAGGTTTGGCATTCAAGTGGTAACTGTGTAAGAAAAGCATTGCTAGGAAATGGTAATATGGGTGCCAAGAGATCTCTTAGTCTCCGCATGGCTTTCTATGTTTAAATGCACATTATTACTTTGTGTTGAAACGCCACATGGAGGAACATGAGATGAGACGACGAAGATAACAATTTATGTCTGAATTAACAACTTGTCTGCATTTACTTTTGGTCCTGTATGGGCCAACACGGGCTGTACCATTTCTGAAAAATGTCAGCAAACACATCAAAACTTGTAAACTCAAAGCTTTCTGATAAATTTGACTTACGACATCCTCAATACTTCTAGAGGGGGGCGTTCAGTACGTTCATAGTGTTATCATATCTTCTCATAAACAGGGTAAAAAAAAAGATAAACACAACCCCATTTGAAGGCACCATCTGTATATTCAAACATACTTGTGTATACTTTTAAAACAACTGATCGATTTACCAGTTTAACTACTTTGCCTTAAATTAACGGCTTAAAAATCTTTTTGATGGTACACCAAAGGAGTGAAAGGTGTCCCTGTGTTAGCACTCAGTCTCACAAACTTAAACTGCATCATATTTTAAGGAAAAAAAAGCTTTCTGGTTTTGCCCCTCCTGTTCTCTGGCTGCTCTGCACAGTTTATTGAAGTAACCTGTAACTGCTGCTACTGTAGCTGCTAGTTAGTTCTGTTAGTCGTGCTGCTAGTTGACTGCACACAGAGTGTTTGTTTTTAGCTACACCACATCACAGGAGCTTTGAACCACCATGAGGATGAGGAAGACCATATAAATAATGTTGGCCGGGAGCAGTTTGAAAAATTAGAGGCAAGAGACAGAGGAGGCCGTGACAGAGAAGAGAAAAAGAGAGTGACGAGTGAAACGGAGTAAATCTCGGATTTAGCACTAATGCAGAAATTAGCTTCAGAGATCAAAACTTTTTTTTTTGCCCCAAGCTGTAAACATGTTTATTTCTGTTGTTTTATTATGCATTTTTATTTTGGGCAATGTGACTTGCTTTTGGAGCAAACCTCAAGAGGCCATTTGAGGAACTGCAGCTTCTAGCAAACTGTGTTGGAACAAAGGAACAAACTACAAACAGTGCAATTAATGTACAACTTACTTTACCTTAAAAAGAAGAAGGTATAAATGTTCCCTATGATAGATTTAATATTTTAAGCATGTTTTAAATCTTTGCAAGCACACATTCACACTGTTAAAACATGCACTGGAACTAATAGCCGCATGCTCGTACCCTGTCCAAAGCGTCCAGTCTTATGAACCTCAGTGGCTCCTCGGTATCCCAGCATCCTGCACACCACGTCTCCATCCTTTTTATCCCAGACGTCGTCACACACCGTCCCCCAGCGGTACTCATGGAAAACCTCCACACGACCTTCATGAGGACCTGAACCGTTCACCAGCCGCACCAGGGTCCTCTCCACTGCAACACACACATAAGCATATATTAACAAAGTCATCTGTGTATGCAAATATTTATACATATTTGGTTCTGTCATTTGGTTTGTTTGCAGATGTAAGATCATTAAAGGGCATCTCCAGTCATAATCAATGTTTGCCTCATAAATCAAGTCACCTATGATCAGTTCATCTCATACC
>JAQLOL010000010.1:25060492-25072576 GCA_029783665.1 Naso thynnoides | reverse complement strand
TGGTAAATCTTTAGGAGTCTTGCTGGAGTCTCGGCGCGCTCCCGTCATCTCGATCGTTAAATTTAAGGTGGTAATCTTCAGTCTGCGACCGCGTTTCATACCAGTCTTTCCCTAGTCTTGGGCCTGTGATAATATCAAACGTGTTTGATATTATCACAAGATGCAGTGACGTTATACGATCAACAACCAATAGATTAGCACTGACAAAAGCAGAAACGGGAAACCAGACAGTCAATAACAATAACAATAACAGCTAAAAGCTGCTTCTCCTCAATTTTTGTAAAATTTCTACTGTGCATGATGGGAAAAAATTGCATGATGGGGAAAAAAACCCTAAAATAATCTAGTTGTAGTCTTGTGAATAGTGACCCTACAAGATTCACAGTCTTTGTAAAATCTTTAGTCTGGGACTAAAAACGCTAAACACTAGTCTGTAGATTTGAGCTGATAGTCTTTTAGAGTCTTTTCTAAATCTTTTCGAAGTCTTCTGGTGTGTGGGGAGCATAAGCCAGCTCTTCAGGCATATATCTCCAGTAAAATGAGTGAAGTACTAGAGTAAATGTGCTTAGATTCTGCCACTTGCCCAGTTAAATAGAAAAGGACGGATAGGAGGTGAAAGTGGGATAAAACAAGACAGCAGATTAAATAACCTCATGTGCCGAAACACTGATGTTCATTTGGGCAGAAGAAAAAATTAAATCACGATAAAAGACACATCAGGTGAATGTTTTCGGAAAAGTTAGTCAAGTAGGGATGCGCCACATGGATTGATAATTATTAATTTGATTAATTAGTTACAATAATTATTGCTCGGACCAAACTAATTTTAAGTGGCATTACTATTACAGCAACAACAAGAATAGTTTGGACTCTTCAGCTGCTTATTTTTTTTTTTATATTAAAGTACGTTAAAGAAAAAAAAAACTTCACAAACATACTTTAGTGTTAATAGAGAAATGTGCCTAAAATTCAAATTAAATGCTTTGACACGATCTGTAAAATCAGACTTGTCAAATGTTAAATTCTCAATGCAAAGTTAAAGTGTTTTAGAGAAGTGAAAGCCTCTGGCTGCTCAGTCTGCAGATAAAACACAATGACATGAAGCCACGGAGGAGACCATTATGCTACTTTTAGTTCATGATTTCATTAAAGCAATTTGGCTTTGCATTGTCGGCTCTATTAATCAGCAACAATTTCATTATCGCAAAAATGCATAATACAACGTTTCCATTATTGAGCAGATATAATTCAAGCATCCCTAGTGTCAAGGAAAGAATTCTGAATGCAGAATCAATAAAAAAAAAACTGGATCACAGTCTCATCCTAAAAGCTGGAACAGGAGAAAAGACAGATTGCACCAACAGTCACCTGAAAACATCCCATAAGCTTCCAGACTGATGGTGAAATGAGGAAGTGGATGAACTGAAGCGATGCTGAGACTGAAAACAGATCAAAGTCGTCTCTCTCTCTGCTTCTCTGCAGCCGTTTCAGATTTATCAGCCCCTAATCGACCATGAAGCCATCAGCAGCGGCCAGTCCTTCAGAGTTATCACAGTGCAGTTAAATGAAAACAATACTTCAGACTCTGCTGTGCACGGACAGACTGCTCGTGTTTTAGACAAATGTTGTTCTGTGCTTTCCTACAAAACCAGAGTCATGTCCGCGGATCTATTCTGCTATTGTACCACCGGACATTAAAGGTGAGAAATCCTCTCTAATGTGTTGTTTTTCCAGAGCTCGAATAAATTCAGAGCTTTTGTTGGTTTTCAATTCCATAAAAACGTGCAATGTAAGATTCGTCTGCTCCCGTCTCCTGTGATTGGCTCAAGATTTGAAACAAGATTTCACTCTCAAAACTGACGCTTGCGCAGGACTGTTTTGCGTCACTTTTTAAAAATCTGGAAACCTTCCCGCCACTAAGCCTTTCAAACCACCAGCCTCAAGGTGTGAAAATAAAAAGAGCACTTACTGTTTGCAGTGGGGCACCAGTGAGCAAAAGTCGTTGAGCGCTGTACCGTGTTTCGTCCGATGGAAAGGCACCTTAAAGGGCACTGCACTGTAACCATGTTTTGTCCACTGGGCCCCTAGAAACTGCCTCATCATGTTTTTTCTACCATATATGCATTCAAGAGGGCACTTCTGTGGCATTTTTTCTAACATTACGGGGCAATTGCCACCCCCGCCCCCCCTCTGAGTCCACCACTGTTTCAAACTGATGGTTAACCTTTAGAAACAGCTCCTGATTTACACACATTTCATGTGAAACAGCCATAGTTTGGTTACCTTTAGGCACCATAAGGGTTATGTTCACACAACAAAACTCGTTAGTTTTAAACAAAAATTTTTGGTCCATTCTTCTGACTCCATCTTGAGACTTTGACATCAATATACTTCTATACCTATGATGCAGTAACATACAACAAATCTATCAATTGGTACAGGAAGTATTTAAAATTGACTTCACATAATTTGTATAATATAATATTCAAGAGCCTTTTTGCATAATAAGTACTTTTGCACTTGATACTTTAAGTAAGATTTTGACTTCAGGACTTTTTATCTGTAGTATTTTAGACAATAGTATTTCTACTTTTACTCAAGTAAATAATCTGAGTAATCCTTCCGTCACTGCTCTAGTGGCTGAGAAAATATGGCTAATAGAGAGATGAGACTTTAGCCCACCTACTAAAAATCTAAGTGCATGAGTAATCTCCACAGTCCTCTCTGAAAACTCCTCTCTGCAACGTCTCGCTTCAAGTTATCATAAAGTAATTTGCAACCTCACAGTGCCACAGTGATCATTCACTGAACTGAAGGCTGCAAACGAACCACAAGATGGCGCTGTTTGCCACATGATGCGCCCCCTCCGTTTGGCTCCACAGCTTCTGTAATTCATGAGCTATAATGACATCCATGTAAATCATGGCTTCTCTCCATGTAACAGCACCATGAAGAAAGGAATGAGGAAAGACGGATGAAGAAATGGTCCAGGCTGAATGTTGCACTCATTAATAGATTTAATGAGCTAAGACTTAATTAAAACTTTAAGTGCATTGGTTTGTATTTGAGTCCGTCACTAAGTGCTGCTGATTCCCTTCAGCATCATTTTGCCACCAAATCATCACAACCTGCAAGAGAGGCCTGCAAAATGTTTGTGAATGAAGTGAAACAAAATATATATTTCTTTATTCCACAAATCCTACAGTTTACAAGCAGACCGCCGAACTCTGAAAGCCCCCCGTGCAGCTGAACTCTGTCATACCTTGAGGGCGATTTTGCATCAATTCTGCAGCATTTCATTAGGATGAAACAGCAGCTTTATTAATTGTCGGTAATAAATCTTTATATTTGAAAGTTAGCATTATATTGGAGCAAGTTGCATAAGAGCTGCAACCCAAAATGTGTCATTAAGTCACGTTTTGAGCCCATGTTCGGATGAGCATCAGTTCCAAAATTGGCAGATTTCTGAACAGACTTTGGTTGACAGACTGAACGCGGGGTCGAGGCTGACAGCGACAGTTTAGAGTCCTGGATGCTCCTTCGGGACTTCTGGGTGACCCAGAGGGCTTTGATATGAACAAACCGAGGCTATGCAGACGGAGATGCTGAATTATGGCGAGCCCTCATAACTTATCAGAGCCAGCTGACGCCTCGTCCACGCTCCGATCCCCCCAGCCTGCCGCTGCTGCTGCTGCTGCTGTCTGGCTTATCAGCGCTGCTGATGCTGATGCTGCTGCTGCTGCACGGCGGCGCAGCTCAGATCCAACTGAGGATTTGAGTCGGCTGTGGGAACGTGAGGACAGCGGTCTGCTGGAAGCGAAGTCAGGATGGAAAAACCCAGACGACCCCCTGAATAAACTCATGGTGAACATTTGATCCGTCACTTGAACCCTGTTGAGGAAAAACCGGCCGCCCGCCGCTCAGCGGACCGTGAAGTCGCTCCCAAAAGGATTTTTTTTTTTTTGGAGCGCGTCTCTCCGGATCAGGTGCGCCGGCTTCTCCTTCACTTACCTGGGATGAGGATTTCTGCTCATTTTTCACCGCGCCCACAGGTGCAGCACGGAGTGCGGATCGGGACTTTAAAGTTTGGCCCTTCTCTCCCGGGGATTTTCTGTAAATGAGGGGAACGGCGGCTGCCGGCCGGAGACGTGCGCGTCGTCTTTAACACATCACCCAGTCCTGGATGGATGCTGCCGATGCTCTGGCAGATGATCGTGTGTTTAAAGTCGCAGCGCGGAAACCCGCCGTGCTGACGGACAGCCGTGTGTCCGGCCGTTCACCTGAGAATCACGGCGTGGTCGCTCACCGAGGAAAGTTTGTGACTGGAGGATGAAGGGAGCGCGTCTTTTTCGGCTTCGCTGCGGACGCGGAGCTCAGTGACTGCTGCCCACCTGTGCTTCTAATTAGCCTCTGATTAAACACCTGTGGGGGATTTTGTGACTGAGTGTCTCGGGGGTAGCTGGAGAATGTGTATCCACACTGAGCAGTCAGGCTGGAGGGGACCATCCCATCCTGGGACCACAGGTGTTCCCTGTAGACAGGTAGGTTACCGTGCGGGGGGGTAGAGACTCATGTCATCGACAAAACAAATAAAACAGACTCTAAATAGGCTGTGTGGGAGTATTTAGCACTTGAGATGGTTTATTTTACTAAACGCCATAAATGCCACACATCATGATGTGATCCTCATAGAAGCTACAACGTGCCAAACTCCATTCAGAAATCCCGCTGTCACTGCTGCTTCGCTCGTTGAACATGATTAAAGGTTTTTGTCTAATACGTTTCTAGCTGTTTGTCTTTAGTTCCGAACCTTTTAATGTTACATTAACAAAAACAACAACAAAAACAAAAAAACAGAGAAACTCCAAACAGCCTGCTTAACTGTTTGGAGAAGTTACAGTTTTGAACTGACAAAGTGCTGCAAAGTCACAGCCGGACGCACGCAGCTGTGATTTTTAAAACGGATTCAGTCGTGTTGAAGCGAGTAAATGTCTTCACTAAAAGGCGAATAAATGTTTTATGCACATGTCAGGAGCTTGCTGCCTGTTTTCTCGCTTCACCCAAATCATTTAAATGCATGCGGGCTGGTGCTCAAGATGTTAAAATTTGATGTCACTCATATCAGGGGATCTGAAACAGCTCAGAGAGGACATGCAGCTATTTTTATCCTTTAAAGGAAATTTAGCATATTTTAGATTTTCATCAGAGTATTAAAGCGGTGCAGTTGCTATCACCTGATGCACTGAAATACACATGCTTTTATTTTTTTAAGCTTAGGAACGCATGTTTCTGTTAATGCATCTATAACACGGACAGATGATCAAGTCTGACAAGAGACAGGGAATTACTTTCACTTTATTTGCCAATCCATTTTTTTTAGACTTTATTAATTCAAGAGCTAATTTTGATTTATTTTATCTTTTAGTGACTCCAAATCCCAAAATGCCGAGCAGTGGATAGAGAGGCTGCCCCGGGGGTCAAGCTGACCTGTGTCTGCCTCTCCTCACCTCCTCTCCTCATCATTTTTTAGATCTTCATCCTTTTCCTTTGATTTCCCTCTTCAGCCTTTTATCCTTTCCTTCACTCTCTCTCATTTTATCCTTTTTTCTAATACCACTTCATTTCTCACCGATACATCCACGTCAGTCTGCTTCTCCTCTTGCTGTCGTAGTTTCCTCCTGTCCTCTCTCCCCCCTCGTTATACCCACCACCTCCTCCTCCTCCTCCCCCCACAGCACACATGCAGGCCAAGAAGCGGTACCTGCTTGTGTCTGTGGGGGCCACGCTTCTCTTCCTCTTCTACCTGTGGGGTCTGCAAGTCGGGGAGTTCCAGCAACAGCCATACCAGTATCACCAGTTTCCCCAGTACCCCCAATACCACCAGTACCACCAGCAGGAATACCAGTACTACCACCAGAGCCAGGAGGTGTACCAGCCCCAGCCCCTGCCCCAGAGAAGCCCATCCAGACCACCCAGGCACTGGCCGGAGTCCACCCAGCTGCTGGCGCCGTATCTGGAGTGGGGAGAGCAAGAGGTAGACCGAACCGATTTCAAGGGAGAAACTTTTTGAATGTGCGAACCAAAACAAAATGAACTCACCTGAAACTGTTATGGAAGAAGTCGTTAAATTTTACAAAATAAGAATATTCAAATAAAAGTTAAAGTCATTGAAAACAAAAATATCGTAAGAATTTTTTTTTTAAAAGTATTCATTACGCATGTGACCAGTTTTCTTTATGTTATGAGGCAACAAAGGTCAAACAATGATTAACTTGGAAATTAACGGATAAAATACCAAAGAACAAAGCATGTTTCTGTGTGTTTTATTTTAAAGTTTTTGACAAACCAACCTCTTCTTCAAAATTTTTTAATGATACAGTCTAAGAAGGGAACATCACTTTTTAGCAGCTGAGGTGGGCAGTTTGTTTTTGGTGTCATCGGGCCAAAATCCCATAATAATTTTGTAATTGAGGTGGTCTGACAGATCACTGGACTTCTGCACCTCTTCCTGGCTCTGTGTTCAGGCTGTAACGGTCACTATTCATCCCATCACTGATCACTGCACTTCTTAGCAACAGGTGCTGTCGCTACGAGCTGATTGGCTGTTGAAACAAGTGGCGTATGCCGCGTTCTGATGCTGCGTTCAAGACGTCTCAGAACAGAGAAAAACAAGCTCCGAGTTGTTACAAATGATTTGAATAGTTGTCCAACGGAATTCCAGGTTGGAAATACCGATCTCATTTCAGAGCTCCGGTTTGTCCGACCTGACATCAGAGCAACATGAAACATGGCGGCCTTCGTCATTAACGTTAAGAATGAAGTTGTTATAAAGGTATTTATTGACGTTTTAAAACATAATTTGAAGTGATAAACATTTTTAACCTTTATATTTCGCTCTGATTATAGCAGTATATGAAATTCAACACTGTTCTACTGATTAAATTAGCTAGCCTGTTCAGTAGCTACTAGAGATAATGCAGACGTTAAATTGCTGTCTCTCATGTTACAGTGTTCACAGACATTGACAACAATTGACTGCAATGATGTCGGAAGTCTCGGAATCTCCGGGTTGAAACTTCAGAGTTCCAAGTGGTCTGGAACGCAGCATTGAACTGGCCTCTGGCAACTCGACAAGTTGAGTTGCTGGCGACGCCATCAGTCTGCTTGAGTCGAGCTGAGACAGACAGGTTTACAGAGCTGTGACTTTCCCTGCAACCATTCCATCTCGTCGTGAATCTTTCTTTCAAACTGGCCTTAAAAGAGAGAACGACAACGAATGATATAAAATGCGAGCCGGAGCAAAAACAGGGAGGGGAGGGTGCAGCGGAGTTGCCGTTGCTTTCTTAGGAGTCTGACGCCTCAGCTAGACGTCGTCAGACTGAAAACAGCTCTTTGTTGAAATAACTAGGGTCTTTGATGGAGCTGCTTTGTGCATTTGTGAGAAAATGAATCAGGATCCAGGATGTTCGGTTGGGAAAAACAGATCCTTGACCTTTGACGGAACGAGCTTCCAAAACCCTGCACAGCTGTGAAATAAATCCAATGAGGAATGGCTTCTCTCAAAACTGCGTGCTTGCTATTCGATTGGCAAGTTCAGCACCTTTCTGGTTGATGCTGAGCTAAGTTCAGCACGATGGTTAACTTTTGCATTAAAGGAGTCGCAGACAGTCATTGTTCATTTACGTATAGACTGATTATCAGAGGTGCTGTAGCTCAGTCATGCAACAAACCAGTGAAACCTGGAGCCAGTTCAAACGTAGTGCAAAGTGTGCCGATAGCATGAAGTATCCAGAGATCCTTTCAGGTTTGATTGGTTCTCTCACATACACGGAAAGAATGCATATGACTCATTCATTGCCGTTTTAGAGTAAACTGTCCTTTGTGTGTCCGTGTACAGGAGGACAGTCCTCAGCTCCATCACCAGCACACCTCGCCTCGAGAACGTCGTGCAATCCGAGACAACATCTACAGGAACAAACGCTGCCGCATGGAAACCTGCTTCGACTTTACTCGCTGTCAGTCGGGCTTCAGGGTTTATATCTACCCTCCTCAGAGGCGGGACGAGATCTCCGAGACCTACCAGAAGATCCTGTCATCCATCGAGGAGTCTCGTTTCCACACCACAGACCCTTCTCGGGCTTGTCTGTTCGTCCTGGCCGTGGACACGTTGGACAGGGACCAGCTCTCGGCTCAGTATGTTCAGAATGTCAGGCACCGCATCCAGAGCCTGCCAACGTGGAACGATGGCAGGAACCACCTCATCTTCAACCTCTACTCTGGCACCTGGCCGGACTACACAGAGGATCTGGGCTTTGAGGTGGGTCAGGCCATGTTGGCCAAGGCCAGCGCAGATGTGGTCAACTTCCGACCAAACTTTGATATCTCCATCCCTCTGTTCTCCAAGGATCACCCCCTGAAAGGAGGGGGCATAGGTTATCTGACACTCAATGATGCACCGCCTTCCCGGAAGTACCTGCTGGTTTTCAAAGGGAAGAGATACCTCACTGGTATAGGTTCTGAGACGAGGAATGCTCTGTATCACATCCACAATGGGGAAGATATTATTCTACTGACCACATGCAAACATGGCAAAGACTGGGAGAAACACAAGGACTCTCGCTGTGACAGAGATAACGAAGAATACTCAAAGTAAGACATGCTTTTTGATCTTATCTTGTTTACGCTGCTGGGTGTGCTTGTATTTCCATTTGAGAAGAGCTTTGGTGCTTTGAAGAAGTATCAATTAAGAGGATTTATTATTGAATTAATACAGCTCCCTTTCAAGGCCCGTGCTGGACTTTTTGTGACTGCACCGTTGGTTCCTTGCTGTCTTGCAAAGAGAGCAGGCAGCCTGCGTTTAAGCACATGTTCAATCTGTGGCAGTTCTCTCATTATCAGCTTATTAGTTGTTGGTTATTTCAAACAGATGGTTTGTGCGTCGTTATTACAAAAAGGCTTGTTGTGTTTGTATGCATGGATGTGACTTTAGTTAATTATTCCAATGTGATTTATGGGCAGAAAACTCATGGGGAGCGTTGGGGACTCGTAGTTGTGCACAAAGCTCCTTTTCTTTATTTCAGAGAAACAGGCGGGATCCTCTCATGTGCATATTTTGCAATTGTCAGGGGAGTTAAGCTTCACTGTTTCTGTGCTCCTGAGACAAAATGCAATGAAAATTCAAGTGTGTATTCGTGCTATAGTGTGTTATAGTGTGTGTGTGTGTTTGTGTGTGTGTGTGTGTGTGTGTCTGACACAGAGAGAGAAGTGGAGAGCAGAAAAGTTTTGTCAGCTCAGCAGTTGGTCGAGAGCAAAGTGATCTGAGCCAAGAAGAGGAATTCACCTTTTGAAGATTTTAGCGAGAGCTGTCGGTTGAGGGAAAGGAACCGCTGCATGTGGAGCGAAATAGGATCGTTCTCAGATTCTCTGTTTTTCCCTGAATGTGGTTGCCCTGGAGTCATCTGTTGCATATTTAAGGCTTAAATATTGGTGAAGCCCAAAAGAAAAAACACTGTGAAACCTGGATTCAGCTAAATACTGCCGAACAGCCACAAAAACTTTACAGTGAGCACCTGCTTCGAGTGTAGTCTACAAATCTGGCACCATTCTAGCACATTTTATCTAAAATTAAACACTGACTTTGAGGTTCGACTGCTGACCTTTTGCACATGTATTGAGTGAATATTGTAGGGAAATGCAGAGGGACAATAATCCCAAACAAATTTACAAGGTAGCAAAAGGTTTATTCCAGAACTTTCAGCAATCTTTCCTCAGAAACAGGTCAAGAGGTTGTAGAACTGTAGCTCAGTGTCTCCAACAGAAATGGGGACTTGCACTTGAGGTTGGATTCAAGTTGCACTTAAGTCGCACACACGCTGACTTGAGACTCGACCCCGAAAGACTTTAGTCTGGACTCGGACTAGAGGCTTGGCACTAGTGAACAATCGTTTTTTTTTTTGTCTTTTTAACGGTAACAAGGTCTGACGAGCTATATCTCATTCCCTTCTTAATGCACGTGCATCATTACCTGTGTGCACATGTGCAATCTTTACTACTATCTGTAACACAGAACATGCTTTGAATATCATAGATGTAGCTATGCTGTGTTCTGAACAGTGCGACTGGCGTGCAGCAGATGAACACTCGTTACCGCCATGAGAGACTTGAGACTTGACTGGAGACGCGAGGTCAGAGATTTGAGACTTGACTCGGACTTGAGCTCAAAGACTTGTGATCATCTCTGGTCTTCAATCAACAAAAAAAATATCAGTCTAGATGCGAAATATCTCAATTCTAAATGTAGAATAACAAAAATATATGAGCTGTAGACACAGAGGGAATTTATGCTGGTGTTTAGCATTCCACACAATAAAGATAGAAAGAGAAAAGACAAAAACAAGCTCTGCAAATCAAGAATCAGTTATAATGTGATTCAGCTTTACTGCCCCTATTAAAAAAAAAAAAAAAAAAACCTCAGTAGGTAAGAAATGCACATTGCACTTTTAGCATGAGTAGGATCAAACACTCCTGACTGTGAAGAAAATAAGAATCCTGCACATCAGTCACTTTTTCCCCTTAACACTGCGAAGTGTTGCTTTGGTTAATTGCAGTGAAATCAGGACACAATGTGTTTAACGATCATTTCCACACACATTCTGTTCCTTTTCCCTTCCCTTTTTTAATTTTTTCCCTTTTTTCTTTTTTAATTTTTGGAATAATTTCATCTGATTAGGTTCTTGAGCAGTTTTTTGACCACAAATGATTGAAAACCAAGTTCGAAGTGAATATATAGTAGTTTTTGGTATTTGTAAAAACAGTACATGTCTTAAGTGAACAAATGATTGAATTTATTAATTTCAAACATAAAATTAAAAAAACAGATATGTAAATAAACAAAAACAATACAAATTTTCCAAAATTAGTATGTAGAATTAAGACTTCCCTACAAGAGTACAACAAAAATCTACTTTAGTAAAAGTACTGTTACCTTGATAAAATTTCCCTTAAGTAGAAGTAAAATCACTGGTGTAAAAATGCCCTCCAGTAAAAGTAAAAAGTAGCTCATTTAAAATGTACTCAGAGTAAAAGTTACTCAGTTACTTTTCGGGGCTCATGGGGTATTGTAATATCATCTCTCCATCTCCATGTCTGCACAGAAATGCCCTTTGCTGTCGAGTGTGTGTGTGACTGACTGTTGTTCACCTTCTGGTGCTGCAGTCAGTCGGCCAGAGCCAATCAGATGGAGCGTTACTGGCACACAGTCGCATCACCAGTTCTTAGAAAACTTGGAGAAACTTCTGGTGTCACCTTTTTTTTTTTTTTACTCAGTAATGGATGTGACTTAAAATGCAGTGAAGTACAGAACTTCATACAAAATCTACTTGAGTAAAAGTAAAATTACAAAATTTAAAAACTACTTTAAAAAGTACAAGTACACAAATAAACTACTCAGTCACAGTGACATGAGTAAATGTAATTAGTTACTTTCCACCTCTGATAAAAAAGAGCCCGTGTTTCACAAGTAAACCCCTTTTGGAAATGGCGTCCCCTCATTTTACCTGATCAGTTAGATTTAGGAGCATTGTGAGAGGCTCTCCACAGAGGGAGAGAGTGTTCAGGGACTGGAGTGATCCCAGGGCATTTTCTGACCACATTCTCTGTGAGCACTACAGATTCTCTGCTAAGGGAAAGTGGGAGTGTGGGACCCACAGGAACACGTCACATATGCAAACTCGTGGATGCCGCAAGATGAAGCCGTGCACCGACAGTTACACAAACTGTCTGCATCATGTTGCGTTTTTTTTTTTTTGCCACTTGAACCTGCATGCATGCACGAGTTGTTCTCGCTCTCACTGAACTGCTGAATATGCTTGTAGCGTTCCCTGGCCATGTGTCAGGAGCACAAAGGAAGCTGTCTACAAAATCACAGGTGTCATAAATTAATAGTCCATTGTCAATTTTATATGAATTATATCTATCTCTAAAAGGGTGATGCTCATTTGCAAGTGAAATTTTCTATCTATCTATCTATCTATCTATCTATCTATCTATCTATCTATCTATCTATCTATCTATCTATCTATCTAT
>JAQLOL010000010.1:25047794-25060392 GCA_029783665.1 Naso thynnoides | reverse complement strand
AAAGCTTTCTGAAAGTCCTTCTTTTTTTTATCACTTTATTTGCATTTTGTCTTATGACTGGGATATTCTGTCCTTAGGCAGACCAGAGGCTGTATAAATGAAGAGTAAACAGTTTTTAAAATGTCAAACTTGAATGCTTTTTACGTGTATTTTTACTTTCGATTCTTAAAGGAGAGCTGTTATACTTATTTTCAAGTCTTTCATTTAGATTTTTGCCTCCTATAGAGCAGCTAATCACAACTGACTGAACAGTGAAGTCTGTAGATCTTCAGAAGACTGTGACTCCTCCTCGTATTTTCTGCACTCTCTCAAAACGGTCTGTGTCAGTTACTCCTCCCCCCGATCCCTCCTCTGTGCGTGCCTCCGCACTCGGCTGTACTCACAACCCATTTACTGACACAAAATAAACACAGACAGGATACTGATAAAATGCTACTTACTGCTTGAGCTTCTCACTCTTCAACATGACAAAGCAGCAGCAGTTTAGTCATTAATCCAGCTTGTAAATAAATAAAAAGTAAATAATATAAATAAATCCACAAGAAACTGTCCTTCATTCACCCACAAAAAACACTTTATGGAGCCATCTGGAAGAGTACTGACGGTAATCCCCGAAGCAGAGAGCACGAGCTGACATGTCCATTTAAGGAAGTTCGGCATGCGCAGACGTCACTGTAAAAACACTTTAAAAAAAACACTGTATAAAACACAGTGTGCAGAGCCACCTGAAACAGCCTGCAGGGCTGACTCCAAATACACAAACCTCATTATTTGATGCTGTGGCATCGTTTAACACGAGCATCTGGCATTGTTACGACTTTTATATATCAGAAAAGACAGAAAAGCATAATAGCTCTCCTTTAAGTGCATTAATATTCACTGAACTTTTGATACTTAAGTACAGTAAATACCAGCTAGAATAATGGTTACTCAAGTTATTTTCAAAAAGGTGAATTTCCCTTTCACCAAAGTCATTTCCCTGTAAGGTATCTTTACTTTTACTCAAGTATGGCTTTTGAGTACTTTATACAAGACTGGAGTGGTTTTTTTTTGTTGTTGTTCTGGTGAGCTTCTGACAGAAGCAAAAAGCTTCATGTGTGTTTAATTAAGCTGAATGACTGATTGACTGCACCTGTAAAAACCCACACAGGTTGAGTCATCACACATGCCTCATTTTGCACTGATTTATCCAACTTGGGTAAAAACAGGTGCACTTTTGCACGTTTCTTCGGCACTACCCTAAATGTACAGGTGTTCAGAACGCTGTTGAATGGAGCGCAGTGGAGTATAATTCTTTGCATAACAGCTAGAATGACAGATTTTAAGATTTTATCATGTTGCTTCAAACCAGCAACTGAACCACTGATTGATCAGATTTGGTGACATGTGAAAATTTGTGATTTGAAGTGTTTTGACAGCGCTGACGGACAGATGTTCTGTTATTGCAGAAAGGAAGTTTCATTTGACTAAAGGTTAATACACAACCATGAGAGAGACTCCTTGTCACATGTGCACACATTAATGGCGTTGTTGCAGCACGCACTGGGTCTGTCATAGAGCTGTAAGACATATTTTATATCTGGAGAGAACATGTAATATAATTGCTGCCCTTCTGGACAACTGGCATTCAAATAGGACAGAATGTGTCGTTCTTTATTATATTAACAGCACATACTAAAAAAAAAAAAAAAGATGCCTAGAACATCTTTGAATGTCATGATAGGCAGATAATTTACACTCACATGTTACTGTTTTCATTTAATTTCCATCACTAACTGTTTCATTATAAGTAAGTAAAGACGTTGAATGAATTAGTTGTTGAGTGCTATCTCCATTTGGCGTTTCTAATTTGATGCGTCCCAGCATGCATTAACACACTCAGATGGAAACGCAGCTGCTGTCACATCTGTGAATGTTTGGCAGCTGCACAATTCAATATGTATGACAGAGAAAAGGGTCTGACAGTATTAATTAAAATGTCAGCTGTGGTCATGTGGGCGGCCGGCGCTGGAGATGCGTAGAGGAGTGAATGCATCGTTCGTGTGTGTCAGTCAGTTTTTTGTTATTTCTTCCCAGCCTTGTTGTGAGATGTTCTATTAAAGCACATCAGAAGTCAGTGTCCTCTTTCCTTGTTGCCACTTATCTTCCTCCTCCCTCCTCCTCGTCCTCGTCCTCTTCATCTTTTATTCCTCTCCTCATCCTTCCCTCCTTTCTCTTGCTCTTACTCTCTCTGTCATTCCCTTATCTGTTCTCATCCTCACTCTCCTCCTCGCCACTTCCTCCCCTCGTCGCCTCTCTGAGCTAAACCCAACCGTGGAAAAGGTTTTACTGCTGTCTCAGTGCATCTTTAATGCAAGTCATGATGAAGAGCGGCACAAGGAGAGAGAGAGAGAGAGGGAGAGAGAGAGAGGGATTCAGGACTTTTAAGAAACTTTGATGTGAGACTGATACAGGAACTTAATTAAAGAAACAACATCAGCCTGAAGCTGTTTGCAAAAATATGAAGATAAAAACTTCTAGATGACAGGTGACACTAACAAGGGCTTTAGCACGCTTTGATTCTGCGGGTTTTTAAAGCAGGAATTTGGCATAAATGCTGCATGATGTTGTTTCAGTGGCGGACTCGGAGGGGGACAGGGGAGGCAATTGCCCCTCCCCCAGTGCCCTAATGTTGGAAAAAAGAAAGCCGGCAAAAGTGCCATCTTGGATGCCCCTGTGGTAGATAAAACATGATGAAGGGCCTTCTTGGGTGCCCTTCCAGAGGACAGACATAGTGCCCTCCAGGGTTCCTTTCCATTTGTGAAAGTGACTACAAGGAACTTTCAGTTTTTGTTGATTCTGGCGCCCCCTTTGGACAAAAGCGGAAACGACGGAAGCGCCTACTGTTGTAAAGGTCTTTGCTAGTGCGTGCCAAGCCGGAAGAACTCGGCACAACACTGACAACGTGTGCATTTGTTTGTTGGAAAGAGAAAGAGAGATCGCTGGATGGATTGTGATGAGGTAATGTATTTACATGTGACTGAGAAATAAGTTATAGGCCGGTTGTATGGCAGTAATGTCCCCCGAGACCTGTTATTTCTATTTTCTGTAGGCTAACGTTACACAGACATTTGCATTAATGTTACAGGCTAAGATGCAAACTAACAGCCGTAGGGATAGAATATAATTACGTTATTATCGTTGCATAAAACAACAAAAAAACAAAAACAAAAAAAATCGTTATGTCTGAATTTGCAGGGATTCGGACCCGATCACAAGCATTAATAGTACCTACGTAAAAATAGCAGTCTTTTTGCCGAGGGTCTCATTTTCTGGTACAGGAATCAATCAATTAATCATCAGAGGAATCATGAGACTGTTTCATTAATACTTCAAAGCTCCTCGTAGTCACTTCCAAATGTGGTAAAGTGCCTTCTATCGTCCCCTTTCTGTGCAGAAAAAAGGTGGTGTGTTGTCCTCTAGGATGCCTTCCAGTGGACAAAACGCAGTTACGTGCCGATGACCTTTTGCACACTGGTGCCCCACCACATACAACAAGTTCACTTTTTACTATTTTCACCCCGGCCCCTCAAACATCCTCAGTCTGTCAGGAGTTGATTTCTCCCTTTATTCAGATGAAAGATGCTTTTCTTTATCTGGGGATAAAAAAAAGTAAATATAAACAAATAAGCAAGTTTGTGATTTGTAATTAGCCTTCAAAGGACCTAAAAAGTGTTACAACATGTCATTGTTCTTTGCAACACGGGCCACATAGGTTACATAAACTCCACCTTTTCTTCCCAACATAGTTTTATCCATGAGGTATGCTGTTTGTTTACATTTTGTCGGTATTCAATAAACGTTAGTTAAAAAGAGTGTCTATGTCAAAATCCTTCTTCATGCTAATATTAGAGCCAGGAAGGCAGCACTTTTAAGGAACAATTTTTCCAGGCGTAGTAACTTCCATCTCCACGGCTGCCCCCCACCCCACCCAGCAATTTTTGATCAAATAAACGCAGACGTTCTCTTTAAGAGGGTGAATAAAAAACTATTTCCTGTGACTGTCACGTGTCCTGTAGTGTTCTGTAGCCTGAATGGCAGTAATGGGGTTTTAAAGTACAGTCTGAGATCTACCAAAGTATACACATGGTCACATTTTGACAACAATATTTGTAGAGGATGGAGAAGTAACTGGTATGGTGCTTTAAACTGACTTCACTATCCATAAAGTCACATTTACAGCCATCAGAAGTGACATCAAGTCACTGTTTTAAAGCCAAATAAAGTCTCATGTCTTTCAGCTGAGGTTCCAAGTTAAGGCTGCCCGTCAGCTTCTGCATGTGGGTCCACACGCCCTGCTCTTTGTCACACTCCCAACATGTCATGTACTTTTAAATGCAGTTTCAAACAGTTTTCACTTAAAAAAATAATAATAATAATTAATGAAACACAATTGTCCGTCCTTGACATCAGCTTTGAACACAGCCAGTAGATAAATACAGTAACAGGTAATTTCTATGAAGACCAACAGGACTTTAAATAACATACACTTTTTTTTCTTTTTTTCTTTTATTTTCTTCTGCCCTTGTTGCTTGGAGACTTTTCTTCACAAGATCTTTAAGAGTTTCTCTGGGGCCTTTAAGTGCCTGCAGATTTCTCAGCCAGCAGCTGAACTCATCGATACATTGAGGGTTTCTGCCAAGGCTGGTTGTCGGGTAAAAAGAGGTTGTATTGATCCGGTCTGACTTGGCCACAGCAGCCAATCTGCAGATGAATAGAGGTTAATGGTCCATCTCGGTGTGTGAAAGCCAAACATGGATTGACATTCATGCAACAAGGCCTTGGCTTCTAATTTAGCGGCTCTTCTCTCCATATTAACATGCTAAATAAAATAACGCATCCAAGACTAAAGCAGCTGTTGTGAGTTTTTGATGCGTCAACACAACCACACGCAACACTGACTATGTAAATTCTGTTCTTGTGCTGCATTTCATGCACAAACCAACCTGATACAATAAAAGCAGCCTGTGTTAAAGAAAAATTTCCAACCAGAAATAGCCTTTAAACTGGCATAGGCAACATCTGGAGAGCTGTAGCTGTAGTGTGAGACTCCTAAGGAAGCAATTTTGCTGTGCCCTCCCCCGCCTGCTGTGGTTGACACATAAAGCCTGATTTACGCTTCTGCGTCAAACTTAAGACACTTCCACGTAAGCGCCGTAGCTCGACGTGCACCTCCCTAAAAATGTGACTACACGTTGAAGGGACACGGACCACAGGCACTGTGATTGGTCCGCTTGGTGGACGCACATTTCCTCCTACGCATTTCCGGCTTCTTCTTCTACTCGTGTACTCAACACATTTCCTGCTCACTGCAAACATGGACCAGGTCAATGAGCGATTGATTGAAGATGTCTGAAAATATGCACATTTATACGGCTCTTTGTTGCCACATTACAGAGACTGCCAGATGGCTGCAAATTCATGGCGAGAGACTGCCGTTTGGCAGGGAAACTGCAGAACAAGGACATGCTGACGCACAAGTATAAATGCTTTCAATGGCGTAGGCCACATGTGTTCCTTACGGTGTAGGGATACGTGTGGAGCCGACGCAGAGGCATAAATCAGGCTTAACATGAAGAAGAAATAGGCTTTATAGTCACTCTATCAGAAGGCTACACAATGCTAGTTGGCATGGATGGTAACAGTTTTCTTTTTACATGCAATGATAAAGGAAAAATAAGTAAATTCACCAAATAAAACAAACCAAAAAAAAAACAAGTTTGCTGATCACAGAGGCTCACAGATCGCAACAAAAATGTAAGCTAACATGATCAGAATAGTTTTAACCAGGCTTGTGTCAGGCCTGTCTGCAATACAAAAAACTTTCCAATCCTTATCTGGATGAGGACGCAAACATTAATTGCCATAGTAAAAAAATTACCTGAACTCTTATCCACTAACATCCACAGTAAATACTGGGAACAGCTGAAGAGTGACCAAACAAAGCTGCAGTAGCTCAGTGTGAGAGTAGCTATTAGCTGGATTAGCTTGTGCTGTTAGCGGTGCTACTATCAAGCCGTTAAGTCTTCAACTTTTAAGAATACAGCCGGGTTAATGGCTTTGCTCATGTTGAGCTGCTGCTACAGCCTTATGTCAGCACCCCACACATGTTCACTTTCTCCTTTATTGCAACCCTCTTCAATTTAGCAGTCAACGTTATTTTAGGCTACATCCAAAGTCTTGTTTACTTTCTCCTTGTGAGAAAACAGGATGCTCCTCTTCTTTGTTGTTTTTGCTGACGGACAAAAGGCCACATTGTCACCCACTGTGTTGAAGTATATAACATCATGCTATTCAAAGATGCACTGTCGAGAGTGAGTGAACGTGACGTGCAGCTCTACAAATATGAAAATCAATATGCGGCAGACAATGTTTATATTGTGGCAGCCCGCCACAACTAAATGAATGTGTGGGAAACACTGCGCCTGTCATGTCGGCTTGTCGGGTTTCCAGAGGCCAGTTTTACAAGCTATGTACTGCCCGACCGGTATGGGATTTTGGTGGCTGATATTGATATTAGGGAGTTACAGAATTCCAATATGCGATACATCAGCCGATATTCTCTATGTAATATTTTGAATGTGGTTATCAAATACATGTGACAAGAATATTTAATGAGGGCAGGATATCTAAAACTTTATTCCAGACATCAGTGCACTGAACAGTTAACATTTCACCTAATACCAGTTAAATAATTGACTGCCCTCTGCTGGACAAACTATGTGATTACACCATTTTAAATTATTAGTCCAGGCATGTTTTCCTGCCTTAAAAACCAGTTCTGATATTGGCGCTTATGGGAGAATTTATATGCTGATACCGATATATCTGCAATAGGCTAACATTGGCCGATAATATCAGCAAACTGTTATCAGTTGAGGCCTAAAAATTAGGCACGCCACTTGTTTCAACAGCCAATCAGCTTGGAGCAATGTCACCTGTAGCTATGAAGGGCAGTGTAGAGCGGCCTGAGTGCCTTTGTCACGCCCTTCTACTTCTGGCTCGTGGGACCTAAATCCAGAAAATTATGAATGGTTGTCAATATAGAGGGGACTTTTTTTTTTTTGTTTACATCTGGCTTGTGCCCTGAATTACACACATGATGGTTGGCAAATTGAAAAATATTTTTTCATATGAAGAAAGTTGAAATTTGTCATCAAACAATAAAGTAAAACAATGTTTTTGACCGTTCAGTGAGCTACATGTCTCCAACAATATACCTTATCAATACCGACATGGCTGTCAGCTACGGCGGATTTCAGTGTTTTTCCAGGACAGGTGAAAAAGTATGAAAGAGGTGAAAATCATTATAAATCATGGTGAGAGCTGCAGCTACTGGAAGGGGGAGTTAGTCGGTTCCATGAGTCAGAGGGAAAACGTTATGACATCAGTTGCACGACTGGTGTCGTGGTCTTTATAATTATGTATTTTCACAGGCTAATACATCTAATACATTTGATGACATAGAATTTCTTCATATGAAAATTTATCATTTAAATTGACAAACATCATATGTGTAATTCAAGGCACAAATCAAACAGGATAAAAAATTATTTTCCTTCCCCATTTGACTACCGTTCAGATTTTCCACCGCAGCAGCCATGACTTAGAAACACATAGTCTCTGAAAATACTATGATTGGCCAAAAACGTTCCCTGTCACACTCTGAATACAGGGCCAAGAAGAGGTGCAAAAGTCTGGAATTCTTTCAGACCCCATGAATTACAACATGCTGAAAGACTGTGGGAGTTTTGCCAAAGGACACGTAAGATAAGTTGAACACTTAGCTTTAAATGAGCAGCAATTACATGTTTTTCCCCGTAATGTGTATCTGTACATGTACTTTCTTGGAGACAAGATAAGTAGTTGTAGTTTGCTCAGTTTTACTTATTCTGAGCACTTAAAGAACCTCTCCTCCCAAGTTTGCTTGGCTTGGTGTTTGTTCTCCATATCAGAGTAAAAACTCTGAAATTCTAGATTTTCTTCAGGAAGTGCCCATTTCTTTTCACATCCGTTTGACAGTCAAAACACGCTGAAAGAACAATCTCTTCGTCTGGCAAAACAGCATGTGATGCCATGCTGTCTGTCTGCAGAAAAGATGTCATTTCCTGCAGCTGTATGAAGTGTTGCCAGCCTTCTCACTCAGCCCTCCATCACTTGCTTTCCTTCTGCACCACGAAAATGAGCCAGGAACACAATTCAAGTCAATCACAGTTTTTTGCTCCTCTCCCTTTGCTGTCTCATTTCCGCCTCTCTGCCCACCGTGCTTTTATTTCTGTCGCCGTTTGCTGCCTTTTTTCCTTTTTGTCTCCATCTTTCCATCCATTTGTTTGCCAAAAGCTGACGATCTGTTGATTTGAAGCAAAGGTGCAAAGGTGTTATCCATCCTCACTGGGAGACACAGTAAGGATGGAATTAGAGAGGCGACGGATTCGTGGAAACACTGTGTGGCAGGATGGATTGCAGTGTGCATCCATCACGTTCTCACACAAACACACCACTCTTCAGTTCCTACATGAAAGGGAAAAAAGTGGAACGTTTATCAGAGAGAATCAAGAAAGTGTTGCTGTATGACTTTTCATTTGCTGCACGTCAACAAACATTCATCTTCCTTGAGCTGAGGTAAATAGTACAAAAAGCAGGCAGAAGGTGATTTCTTTTATTGTGGAGCTTCTCAAACATTTCCCAACATGGATCCAGAACACACACATAGTGGATGTTTGCATCTTATGCTCTTTGGAAGCTCCAGACACTCATATAGGACAAATCAGTTTTTGGTTTAGAATTTAGAAGTAGGTTTTGTATGGCAGCTCCTCGGAGGAAGCAAATCTCCACTTTATTGTTCCCTCTACATCCCGTCATTCAGTGAAACTTGCTTCCATGTCTGACTGCGGAGGAAACGCTCGACAGGATGCTTTGCAATATAGAGAGTCAGTGGTGGACAGCAGCCACTTCATTTCAGAAGGGAAAAATATTATTTTTTTCTATACTACACTGATTAAACAGCTTTAGTTAGTACGGCCCGACAGATATGGGATTTTTAGGGCCAATCCTGATACTGACTTTAGATTCAATATTCAACAACTTTATTGTCCATTAATGTAAGCAATAATGGAAATCTGTGTTCTGCTGTCTCGTGGCTTTGGAAATACACACAGCACATGCAAGAATACAAAATGCATAAAAAAATAAAAAAACATTAGGGATGATCATGTAAATTAAAAGGGTTAAACAATGACAACAAATTTAGTTTCACTCTGTCCTTTGGTTTCACTTCATGTTTTATTGGTGGAGTTGTTCCAATACCAAAACCAGGATTGAAAAATGCTTCCAATACCGCCGAAAATGCTGGCATCAGCAATTACGCCAGTCTGTCAACAATCAAATTCCTTTTGTAATTTATTATTTAATTTAAATGGCACCCAGCTACTTTCCAATTAACTTAGTTAGCTCGGACTGACGTTACATATCTGAAATCAATTTTTCTCTGCTGCTCTAAAACAACACTTAGGAAGTTGCACTGTGCTGACACTGTAGAAGAAAGGTAAACAAAAAACTAGGGCCGGTGCTGAGCCTAAAGTCATAGGTCACAAGTAGACGTCATAAACACAGCTCGCACACTGCAGGGATCCAGTTGCACTTATTTATTTCACCCAGTGACGTTTCGAGCACAAGGGCTCTTCGTCAGACTAAACAAACCAAAATGCAAATCGTAGCATTTTCTCTAACATTTTCTCTGCCATGTATTTGCATTTTGGTTTAATGTCAACTGTATATTTTATCTGCATTATAATGTTGTTTTTTTGTGTTATAGTACTCATCATTAAGATCACGTGATCTGTGTGTATTTAAGATGGCGCCTAACAGGGCTGCACCATTCTTGCTAAAGTGTGAATCACGATTTTTCTCCCTGAGAATTGAGATCACGATTCTCTCTTTAAAAGAAAACAAAAGCTTGGTTGACGTTATAGAGATTTGTGGTGTTACCTTGCGGTGCAGCAATAATGCCAAAGGACTTGTATGCAAATTATTACTCCTTACACATTGTCGTAAGGTTTTGTCAGTTCTACACTATGAAATGTCCCCCTTTTTTCTGCATGAGTATGTCATTACTCTCGCTGTCGCCACCACGATTTTCCTCAGCGGTGCTCATTTTTTATTTTCACATGTAAAATGCAGCTCCAACCCCATCAACTAAACTGACTTCTTCCTTCTTCCTGCTGTCTACATGTGACATTGCCAATGCCGTGTCTGGTAACTGTAGAAGTGTTGAGTGACAGCAGAGCGACATAAATGAGGAAGAGAAATGAGAGAGGTGATTGAGTTGTTTGGTTGGATCATTGGCCAATCTCTGTCTTGACTGTTGAATTGATTACGGGTTTCACACTGCGTGAGTGTGACAGAGCATCTGGAGCGTCTAGGATTGTTATAAATAAGCGAACATGTAAATGCAGCACAATCTGAACACACAGGAAAATACGAGCAAGAGTTGACTGATTTTGTTCATCTCTTCAGTGACCTCAAATTTTCAGTTAAATATGACCATGAATGTGTGTCTTTTCTGTGTATGTGAATTGAATTATGCAACGGCAGCCTTATTACAACCTTGTATCAATGAAAGACTGACAGGAGTACTTTCCTCCTAGCCAGCAGCGCTCATCGCAAAGCTCTTAAAAATGGCTTAACAAAGAGTCAGTTCTATAGGCTCAGACACCTCTGTCACTCTGATGAGGATTTTATTGAGCAGGCTGCTGCCATGAAAAAAGTTTTGTAGACAGGGGCTACTATGTACAGTGTGATGAGATGGCTTTACAAGCTACTTTTTCTAGACCACATTCTGATCTCTTGCAAAAAAGTGTCAATAAAAATAAATTAAACACTGGCCTATTTTGACCTTTGACCCAGCATTATTTCAGCAATTTCAAGATCCTCCCCACTTTGTCTATAGAAGAGGTCCGAGCTTGCACAACAACTGGTGTGGGCCAACATTAAAGCAGGTCCTAAACAGACTCTTTCAGTTCCTCTAATAAATGGGAATTATCCTCGTGGCCACTGTGTCCAGTACCACAAAACATGGAAAACCCCTGTTCTTAAACATGTTGAAGCAAAGGATTAGTGAGCACAAGAGCTCCATCAGACACAATTATGTTAAATCCTGTAGCTCGTTACTTCAATGAATTTTCACACCCTGTCTCCTCTCTACAATTCCAGGCCATTGACCACACTGAATTGCCAGGAGGGGTAGATATGGAAAAAAAAATATGCCAAATGGAACTTTTTTGGATTGACTCTTTAGATGACTGTTGGGATCCACAGATAAAGGAGTTCATTATGGGGATTTCAACAGGACTGTTTTTGAACAAACGTGTTTCTCATCTGTCACAAAGGAAGCTATGGACTGAGCTCATCCCCCACAGTCCTCCAGATCTTTACACCTAGGTGTGAAGACATGCCAGAGACCCAGCTGTGAGTTTCCATTGGTCGGTGGGACTGACACTACTGAACAGGGGAACAAAACCCAGCTCCTTCTTTAACTCACTCTTATATCCAAGGACCTCTCCTGAGGTCCTTGCACTCTTATCTCTAGGGACCTCTCCTGAGGTCCTCTCCTCTCCTCTCTCTTAGGGGGTCTTCTCTCCCTCTTGTCTCCTTTTAGACTCGGGGACCTCTCCTGAGGTCCTCTCTCAATCCTGCCTTCCTGAGCTCCTGCCAGAGCTCCCAACAGAAGTCCTGAGCTCTCAAGGGATCTTCTTCTGGACTTCAGCTGCTAAGAGCTGCAAGCTGCCGTTCCAGCAAACAAAGAGAACTTCTTTCTGTAGCAGCAACGCAAGGTCTGGCGTAGCATCAGCCGTTAGCACCAGCAGCCTTGCTAAGACCTGCTAGCTAACTCCAAAACAGAGGACCACCAAGTAAGCACAGAGCTGCTTACTTTGCAAGGAGTACACTAAGTGACCAGCTCACAGCACCAGCTACCAGCAAGGACTGTACTTTTCAGCTTTGGGACCAACATTACCCAGCCTGGATCCCCAGACAAGGAACCACCGGCATCCTCCCTCAAGGACTGGCAATGCTGAAGTGGGCCTAGATAGCATCATCATAGCACAGCTAAGCACAGGACCATTAACCTTGGTCACATGTTGAATGTATTCCGGACTGTTTAAGTGTTGATGTGATATCACTCTGCTCAATTATTAATAGCTGGCTTTGCCAAGCTGTTAGTCAAGTCTTGCTTCTTACAGACCAGGTCTTTGCATGCAGCTAACAATCTTTTCTAACCTAGTGCTGTGAGACACACACACACACACTCACAACCTTTAGCTTGGCTCATTTCACACCAACGTGTAAAACTACAAGCACATGGTCTGAGCTCCACCATGTTTTCTTTGTTCCACTCTAACAAAGAAACGTGGCTTTCAGCTGCCATCTTGGACCTAATTCCTTCCCTTTGTCAGCCATCTCAATCAGTTAGATTGTGTTAATTGTTTGTGTAATACAGGCTCTTAAAAACTCCATGCTGTCTGTTTAATGTTGTACAATGAATGTTGCCAACCTCTGCATT
>JAQLOL010000010.1:24955129-24966132 GCA_029783665.1 Naso thynnoides | reverse complement strand
TCAGAAAACCAATCCAAGACCTGTGGTACATTAGTCGGGTCCTTATGAGACACCACCGTGCACACTGCACTCATAGAATATAGCGAAACTGTATTAAACTGTATGTTTCTGCATGGAGTCACTCACCTCTGTTTACAGCCGGGAAAGACGTTGCTAGCAGCATGGTGGTGTCTCGTAAGGACCCGACTAATGTACCACAGGTCATGGATTGGTTTTCTGAGTGTGTTTAGAGGCACAATACGGTTAAAAAGGTTGCCCCTCTAGTTAGGGTTATAGCTATCCCAAAGCTCCGGTAGCCAAGGGATAACTCCGGTTTGGTCACATCTTTTTTAGTCGCGTTTTTTGCTACCCCCAACACTGGGTGACCCTCAGAAAAACGAGAAAAAGGTAAAAAATGGCCGGAGTTCTCCTTTAACTACCGTAGCAGCTAGCAGGTAAACAACTTGACGTCACAGAATGGGGCCATTAATTATTTCCACTTCCACTGCCAGACAAACACGCCGGACAGCCCTGTGGCGTTTCGCCGGATTGCCTGATTTGGTCTGAATACGGCCCAAGACGGGTGTAGAAGTATGCTAAAAAGTTATTATGGGGTTTTTTTTGTGCAATAACGCAAAAAATAAATTGCTTACCCTTACCTTTAAGGAAAGGATCCTTTACTTCCTCCACTTCCTGTACTGTTCTTATGAATTTGAGGAAAACTATTTGCAATGACTGGCTCTTGCTCACTTCGCTGTCCTGGAGGAGGGGGTGTTGTGGACAAGCAGCATCCTGTTTTTTCCCATAATAGGGTTTTCTTGTGAGTTTCTCCTGGTGATCTCTGAGGGTTTCAGGAGTGTTAGGAAGCCTCTCCTCTCTACTCCTCTGCAGCAGGGAGGGCAGGCAGCTTTGTGATAACCTTGCCCTGTCATTGCGTTCTTAGAACAAATCTGCTCTTATCAGGATCTTGTAGCAGGCAGCAAATGCAATTTCCCAGCTCCCCCGGCGGGCGCCTGCCTCAAATCCTCCACGGGCAATCTGCCTGTGTGATCTGACGTCTTAAAGAGGGACTTGAACCGAGGCGGCATTACCCCATCAGACAACTGGCTCTGCCTCTGACAAAGTGTCAGCCTTGCCCAGTGCGCTCCCTCACTCTTTCCCTTTCATTTTCTCGCTGATTGCTTTCTACATCTTTCATCCTTTTTGCGTATTAGCATCTCTCTTTTTCTCTCGTACTGTCTATCTTTCTCTGTGGTGCCACTTGGCTGTTCTCAGGCCACAGATCACAGGAATGCATTAACAACTTCTCTTGTTTGCCGTGGCCCTTAACCTCCTCTCTCCCCACCACAGCACATTCCATTTCTCTGTTCTCTCCAAGTTTCATTTCTCCACATTACAGCAATCTGTGCAGACAGGATGCTGCTGCTGTGGTGAGGGTGTGTGCATGCCTGTGCTTGGATGCTTTTTTGTGTGTGGTTCATGTGTTATAACGTGAGTGCCATACTTCAATCAAACCACCTGTTCGTGTTTGGGCAATCAAGCAAAAACAGGCTCAATAATCACATTTTGTTCTCGACTGTGTGGATTGAATTCTACCAAGCTGACCTGCTGCACAAGTCAATGACAAGACAGAAACATACATCCAAGACACCTTAAAGCTAATTGCCAGACTGAGGACTAAAGGGCTAAAGTAGTCGAGCCCTTTGCAAGTACTGAGGATGTTAAATGGGGCTCATTAACCTCAATGACAGATTACGGCATGGGCAAAGTGGGCAAGTGTCCAGAGCCCAGCATGTGCCCAGGGCCCCGGCCAATCGGGTGCTGCGCTACTTTAAGAGGTGCTGGAGGGCACACATCATTACGCTGGACGTTTAGCAAACACTAATCCAAAAATGAGAGGATCTTTTACCTTTTTAGCTGTTCCAAATACGAAAGGATGCTTTGCCGCCTTTTCACAATGATTCTCAATTCACTGTGCTGCTCAGATTCATCTTTTAAGGTGGAACGTTTTCTTGCATGTTGTTCAATGCACGGGGTAAAGCCATAAATTAATTGGTTCACCTTTAGTCCCAGTATGACAACTTAAAGAGGATATATTTGCCACGCATACATATCGTACATGTAAATAATGAAATATCTGAACTTCAACCATAATTGGTGCTACCTGTCAGCAACTGAAAGGGAGAGCGGTCCTTTTTTCTAAATTGTCGAGGATCAAGACCGAGCTAAGGACCGGAAAGACACAAACATGCTGTCGCTCATGACAGGGACTGTCAAAAGATTATGGAAAAGATTATCAGAGCTCGTCCAAGATTTGGACTTTGATGACTTATTCAATAACTTTTCCTCAAAAAAGGCCAGAAAAGAGCAGCTGATTTGGGTAGGACATTTTTGTTTGTGTGTGTGTGTGTGTGTGTGTGGTTGAAGCTGCTCTGTGGCTTTTTTACTATATTTGATAGCCATAACTTCCTTTACTGTTTGTTGCTGATGGTTTTATTCAAATGTGGGTTTTGACCTCTAAAAACGTTTTTCTATAGGCCTCTGTGCTGTACCTGTACATGATGAAGAACAAAACAGATTTAAAATGTCATAAATTCACATGCTGTGAAATAAACTGAATTGAGTAACACAAGTACTGTGATCTGAATTTGTGCTACTGTTTGACCGAACTTTGTGTGCTAGGGGAGGGCAGATGCAGTGTGCCTGTATCAGCATGTTGGCAGGGGTCCATGGAGAGTTTGTGTCCAGGGCCTGTTGTCGTGATAATCTAACCCTAACCCTTAACCTAAAATCACACAGCAGGGCTGCAACATAAACAAAAAATGGCATCCCCATCAACTTCAGTTTCAGTAGTTTCACATTCTCTTCTGATTTAAGTGTAAACTTTCTGCTCTTTTGTTCAAATTTAAATTCTGTGGGATGCTCATTAGCTCATTTGGTAGAGCAGGTGTCCCATATACAAAGGCTGTGTCTGTGCTGCAGCTGCCACGGGTTCGATTCCTCCCTGTGGCCCATGACTGACCGCATGTCAGTCTCTCTCTCTCCCCCATGTTTTATTTTTATTTATTTATTTATTTTTTATTATTATTGTCAGAGCTGATATGATAAGTTAAATAATCAATTAGTCTATTAAGATTTATGAGCAAGTACTTTACAAAATCGATCCACTGTGTAAGCCATTTATTGTCCTAATTAATGTTGTTTAGCCACTTGTGAGATTTTATAACATCCTATAAAGGTATTACAACACATCCAGCAGGGAACACAGAGGGGTCTGCATTAAATTTACTGACATCTCATCAAAGTCAAGACATTTTCACAGTGAACCCAAACAAAAAACAAACTACCTGCTGGTGGCGCTATATGACAAGTGAGGGGATCCCCAAATTGGGACTCATCCTCTGGAAATCGTAAATATCTCTTTCATATTTCATCCAATAATAGTTGTGATGTTTAACTCTGAATGTGCCATGATTAGCACCTTACTGTTAGCATGGATCAATGTGCTTAAAATATTAAACTTCATGTGACCGTCAAAAGATTTCTTTCCCAGGACAAAAAGGCCCCCTTTTAAAAATTAGAGATAGCAGCAAATTAAAAACACTACCTTTTGTTGTGAACGAATGCGCAAATATCTGATTTCTCCTTTAGCGGAAAAACTCCTGATTAAGTTCACAGGAACAAAAGCAGAACTGGTGGTCTCTGAATTTTCTGGTCCTGGCAAAAGCATCCCTGCAGGAGCCTGACAGCAGCCAGATGAAAGCTGCTGGGAATGAGAACCACACAGGCCTCAGAGGGAGCATGTGGAGCTGCTGATGAGCTGAGGCGCTGAGCTCTGATACGGAACCAAGGATGAAAACTGCAATAAAAGTGAATATTTCATACAAGTGTGTCCAGCTCTTCCCCAAATAGTTTTTGTGTTCTGGCGTGCTCTTGTTTGAAAGGAAGCTGTAGAAACAACACTGAATCACTCATATGCCTGTTTTTGGTTTTTGAGCCCAGAAATAAATCAAAAGTTATCCTTCGAAATTCCATCACAGAAAGAGATTGCATTTTGGGAAATGTGCTTATTTGCTTTCTTGCCAACGTTAGATGAGTAGATTGGTACCTCTAATCATGTCTGTGCATTTTCTGAAGAGCTAAACAGGAGCTCATTAGCCTTGTTTAGCATTATAACAGCTAACCTGGATCTCTCAACACAATACATACACTGTGAAACTGAAGAGCTAATTACTGCTGGATTAACTTCTGCTACTCTTAGACACGTAGAAGAACATGTTCCTGTATGCACTGAGTAGGACTGATTAATCAAACGTATGGAAGTGATCAGTAAATAAATAAATGTGCCGATTGAAGGGACTGCTTGAGATTGTCTGGTCTCACATCCAGTTTCTGCTGCAGCCATGACAGGATGTGAATTTATGAAACAAGCTGACAATGCAGGAAAAGAATAAATAATTAAAACTTGTTATAACATATGTGATACTTTTCAAAGTATGAAACAGCTGTTATGTCAGTTTAGGGCTTTTATTTTGAAAAGACAATGCAGGCAGAGCTGCCGTTGCTAATTTTAGAGATTATCGCAGGTTAATTGGCGTGATGTAGACGTGCATGCAGCGCTTTAATAAACAGACAGAGGATTTAGTTTCAAAGAACGCCAGCTCACAAATTTGGCAGTATTTCAGGTTTAAAGCTGTGTGTGTGTGTGTGTGTGTGTGTGTGTGTAAGGGAGTAACAGCAAGCAAACAGCATTCTCAGACCATCCATTATTAATTCATAGGCCAGGGCTACTACAACAGCACAGTCCCTCAGATGATAAAATCAGCTATGATGATTTTTTGGTAGGACAATGCAGTGATATTAAATTTTGTATATTGCCCGAGGCCAGGTGGTAGCGGTACAATACACACTGTCATTTTCTCTATGTAGTTTATTACATGTTCATATATGATTTTATGTGTAAATTAGAGTACGTAATTCAGTTCAAATCCTGTAGTTTGCAGTGCAATATTTTATGATATTTTACTGATCCTCGAGGGGGCGCTGCTCTGCGTCACAGTTGCTCCAGAAATAAAGAGAAAGAAAAATGCGAGTATGTTTGATTATAGAATTAATTACAGTACAAATGCATTAATATGCCATTTCAACACTAGCACGTCAGATTGACATCAAGACACTGAGCTCTGATGTCCAAACAGACAATAAATTCAGTTTAGACAGATTTTGCAGCCTGTGTATACAAACGATATTCAGTTAGAAATATACATCTGATGCAAACTTAACCAATAGTCATTAAAAAAGAGTCAAACCCTGACAACTAAATACAAACAACCAACACCGGACACTGCGTTGAGTGCAAAAGGGAACAAGCGCTCACTTCAGCAGCAGGATAAAACATCACCAAAGCAGAAAACACAGAAAAACAACATAAACAACGCAGCGCTGCAGCAACAAACAGGCCGAGAAGAAAGGCTACAAAAAGCATTGGACGTACTCACCTGTCTGAAGTGATGATGTCCTCAACAATCCGCTCTTTGTTCCGCTTGTTTGCTTCAAATACTCAGGTCATGGTGTAAACAGTCCACAGATTCGTGGTCCAAATTTCAACAGTCTCTCTGCTTTTCTGTGGCTCCTTCAAGTTTCCAAAAACAGCAACATTTTGAGCAAAAATAGGCTCTTGTCAGAAACTGTGACAGAAGTTGTCAAAAGTTGTCTAAAAGGTCTCACACACCTCAATGGAAACGCTTATTACCAGTGCAAAGACTCAGAAATTAGCAAAAAGTCAGTCTAACATACTCCTGTGTTTGATTTGTGTCAGTTAGCGTGCCCGTCAGGTGGACATTAATACACAATGTACAACATTTCTACCTTAAAATGTCTAGAAACAACTACAGTATATCTCTGTTACACAGTTTGTTGGGTCGTTTAGACCTAAGTAGGCTATTATCCAAAAGATTTTTCTTTTCTCAAATATCTTTATTGAGTTTTATAACAAAAATCCATACAGACCTGCAAACACATAGCAAAATTCATTCATCAGATTAATAGTTTTATAGCCAAGGGATCTTTAAGTTAAAATATTTAACAAAGTACACAAACCAAAAGTTTTTGTAGTTTTAAAGTTGGGCTATATTATATCTAATATTACCAACTATGTTTAACCTCAGAGGTGTGTTTCATTTTGTCACATGCAGTCAAAGACTACTTCCAGTTAACTCCATTGTCTACTAATGTGACTGAAAGTAATGTAAATAAAACCTTAATTAATTACCTCTTACATTTCTGCTGGAGTCAGTCAGAGGAATTTTCAACTGAATGGTTGTTGTTGAATGATGTTTATAATAAGCAAAGCCCAGATCCAACGCATCGTAACAACCTCGTGAATTATGAAAAATTAAAAAACAATAAAAGTCTGTGGAATGTCAATATATATATTTTTTCCAATCTCTGTATTGGTTATTTAGAGCAGACTTTACAGGTCATTATGACAAATAACAATGTCAGCAGTAAAATTACATGCCAGCTCCCCACCACCCACCCCAAAGAAGAATCATAGTTCAACCAGTGAAGGAGTTTTGTGAAGTTACAGGCCCAGTACTACTGATGGAGATTTGGAAGGGCAAGGCCGCCCTCAACTTCGGGAGCTGTAAAACTGACCCTCCAAGGCGTGCAGGTTTGTTATTCCACATAAATGAACTTAGCTGTTGATCTAATTTTCAAGAAAAAGGCTTTATTAATTAAAATTAGGATGTGTTGGAACAAGTATAAAAATTTTGGCAAAATTACCATTTTTATCAAGTTAAACCAGCCCACATCTGATATGGGGAGGGAAGCCCATCTAGACAGGTCTGCAATAAATTTGTCTTGTAATGAATGATGAATTTTTTTTGTTAACAATTTTTTAAAAGAATTAATGACAAATACCCCTACATATCTGAACCCTTCAGACGATAACTTAAAAGGAAACGTAGGCATGAGGAGGGTTTCTGCCAAATGGTTAACAAAAAATATTTTGCTTTTCTGAAGATTTAGTTTGTAGCCTGACAATTGTCCAAATGTTTTCAGTATACTCAATTATGCAGGAAGAGAAGGGAGGGGATTGGATCTGTACAGCAGTAGATCGTCTGCGTATAGAGACAACTTGTGAACCAGGCCATGCCGCGGGATGCCTTCGAATCTATCATCACTACAGAGCCAGACGCCAAGGGGCTCAATTGCTAAGTTGAAAAGCAAGGGAGAAAGCGGGTAGCCTTGCCGTGTGCTGCGTTGAGGGGGAAAAAGCTCCTATATTGATTTTACTCATTTCGAACCCTTTAGAATAAATACTGCAAAATATTTTGACTCTATGCAGATTACAAACAAGAAGAACTAATCGCAATGTCAACATGATACAAGAATATCTTACTGGAATTTGAATATGACCGAATGCGGCCTAACTTTTACTTTATGCTTTTTTATCATATGTCACGTAAAATACGCAATGATACCTTGGATATTTCTTTAATTGAGAATAGAATCATGCTCTTTGTAATATTTATTATATGGTGCCTAATGATGGCTGAGTGATTGTCACATATTACAAAATGTATATGACAATGTTTAGATAAAGACTTTTTTTTTTTTTTTAAAGGCAGCTGAACGACAACAGAAAAGAGAGACCCCTAGTGGCAGAAACTACATATTGTATGCATAAATCAGTGAAAATACAACTTATTAATTAACTAATTAAGTCAAAAGGAAAGCTTTAAAGTAAATTTTCTCTCCGTGTTCCCATCCTGCGTGCATGGCACTGCTGAAATAATGAACACATTAGATTCACAAGCTGCTCCTCACTGCTCCTCCTCACTGCTCCTCTCCTGATGCAGCCAGAGTCAACAATCAATTTACTCATACTTCTGAAAGTTTTGGCCCCAGAGAGCACTTACAATGTGGGGAGGGAGAGGAAGTTTACCCATCCTGTCAATGTAATTAGATCCAGATTTACCTCTCTCAGTCTTAAAAAGCCTCACTGAGGACGGCAGAAGTTCTCGTCTTTGAGTTTTTTGTTTCTGAGTCTTTGCCACAGTTTTTCTTGCAGATGCGCTGCTGGCTGGAAAACTTAACAAAAGGTTTTTACAGACTTTAGCACCTAATGTTTGTAAGCTCACAGGTGCTGTTGTGGATTTAAACTCCAAGTACACAGTGTGTTCATATGCTGCAGACAGGAGGCAAAGGCACCATTTATTCAGCTGTGTATTAAAGTGATAAATACAAAAACTGTTCTTGTCATTTCATTTATAGGAGGCAGATTAATTGATTATTATTTTCTCCTCACTATTGTTACAGGAGATAAAAGAGGACAGTGTGATGTAGAATTGTTACTATCATTCATGTCACTAGTTTATAAACTGTCTAAACATTAATCTATAGAGAGCACTGCTGGCCGATAAAAAGAATAAATCTTTGAGTTGGATAGCAGTGAGACTAAGAAGAGTTTTATAATGCCGGCTCATTGTAGCTGTCAGCAAAACTCCTTCCTAATTTACAAAGAAATAAAGAAAACAGTTTTCTCTCTATGATTTACATCTCCTAAATAACAAAAAGTATTGCAATAGGAAGATTACACAAAAACCTATTTATTTACATAAATTTAAAAAAAAACAGTAGCAACTTTTTCTCTCAAATGGTTCAGTTGCCAAATCATTTAATTCTGTAATTAGCACTTCTAAAATTGGTCAAAAAAGGGAGGAGATGAGAAAAATGGGGTTAACTGTTTTCAGTCAATTCACTTTTGGACTCGCGGAGAATATAGGCTGTATTTTATGCTGATTCAATTTTATTTATTTTTTTAATTGTTACTTCTAGTTTGCTTAACTGAAGAAAAGTAAATTCTAAAATTACCATTTATGGTTTTACAAACTATTTCTTGGCCGACATGAGGTTTTTATGCTAAGCTAAGCTAACTGCTTGCTAGCCATAACTTAGTAAGCCTACATTGTAAAAAGTAGGATTGGAGTTAATAATATTTACTCACAGGAAACAGAAGTCAGAGTGTAATTTGGTTCAGGATATTGACATATTTCCAGCAAAAATATCTTTGGAGGAACTTGTCACTGATATTGATTGACGTTCACAGGAGCCAATAGGGCTGAATGTACAGCCTGATAACGCTAATGCTAACAATGACAGCCTAAACTCTGTTGGGGAGGACTTCTTACCAACACCTTAACCTGCACCTGAGGGTTTCTCCTGACGAATCAGTCACAAATTAAATATGTTTGTTTATGGAGTCACGCAGGTTTATTCCCTCGCTGGAGCTGATGAATCCACACCAACAGCAGGCTTTTGTCTACATGATTTGAAAAAATCAAGACAGCATTTTCATTGGACAAAAAATTAGACACGCCCCTGGGTGCAGGATGAGTCATCACAAAGTTAAAAAAGTTTTACAGTGAAAGGACTGCATTTTTATGATTTTTTTTTCAACAAATATTTGGCATATAATATTAGATAATGAACAATTACCACACATGATTAAAACTGAAAACGTATTTTTCATTTCATTGGGTTCCTTTTAATCAAATATAATAACCTACACATAATAAAAATACTGTGTTTGGAAACCAGGAAATTTCTAAGCATCAGAAGAATCATGAGACTGTTTCAGAAACACTTAAAAGTTCCTTGTGGTCACTTAAAGTGAAGGCATTTTGTGCTTCAATCATTATCTGTCGCTGCCACACAGAGACTGCTTAAAGCAAATAAGTGTCGCCTTTCTCAAACTACTGCATTATTCGAATGATACTTTCTGCATTGTGTGCACGACATCATTCAGTAACAAATATGTGAAAAATAACAATACAATTTAAAGACAAAGATTACTGATAAAGCCTATTACAAAGTGCGCAGCTTCAAGTGTCCTCTGCCAAACTACAGAATTCATAACAATCAGCAGTTTGTCCAATAGCAAATTATTTAGAGAATAAATTACAGACATCAACTTTACAGAAGGCAGATAGTACCTGTACTGAAAATATAATCTTCCAAAATATAAACTCAAATAACAAAGCATGACTTTCACACACATTTATGATCACACACACACATATATTTACGCTCACACACACACACACATGCACACACACACACACACACATATTTACGCTCACACACATGTGCACACACACACACACACACCACTTCAATTAGATTCTATTGGATTTTATTAAATCTTCCGTGAGCTTTCACTTCACGGCTGCATCCATCAGAGGATTATTATTTATCATGCTGTCAAGAACTGGCAGCTCGGGGAGACCCACAGAGACTCAGACTGTGTGCGTGCGTGTGTGTGGTGTGTGTGTATATATATATACATATATATATATATATAATATGTATGACTGAATTAATAATTGCATTAGTGACATCAGTGTGTGTGTGTCAAACCACCAACTGACTGCAGACAGAGTTCAGTTAGTAGCTAATTCTGCTGCATCTCTTCTCCTTGTGTGAGATTTTTTGCACATGATCTCTGACAAATATTAATTTATAAACTGCACTGAAAATTAAAAGTACTAAATCTATAGAATAGAAGTGCTGTGACTAATTTATTAACATTTTGTATTCTAAATACTGATGAATTACTGTGTGTGTTAAATTACTGTTGCAGCTGGTTGAGCTTCTTTCACGTTAAGTCAGTTGGTTCTGAGCGGTCGTCAGATTATTAATGAAGGATGCAACAACCTGTTTTCATATTTTGGATGTTTCTCCAAATTTTTTCATGTGAAATTGTTGAATAAGTTGATCTGTTTGACCTTTAACAATTTGAATGAAACTTTATAAGAAATTTGGGGGGAAACAACTTTTTGCAAAGTGCAGATAATTGAAATCTTAATCAAATGGCCCGAAGGCGCCAGAATCATTGCATCACAATAAAAAAGACAGTTGGTGTTACTTTTTCTTTCAGACAGTTGGCAACTGTTCCCTCCTATCTCTTCTTTTACAGTTGACTAATTGCAAATAAATGAAAACAAAGGAATTTTGCA
>JAQLOL010000010.1:24909520-24933028 GCA_029783665.1 Naso thynnoides | reverse complement strand
ACACTTTTAGTTAATCAGTTATTGTCCAAAATGTAAAAGTGCTAATATAGCGCCACCATCTGGTCTAACTGGTTTGGTTTTTGTTGCCTGAGTGGCGAGTACAATTTACAGCCAGCTTGTTAAGTTTTGTGTTTTTGGGCCTTATTGTTTTCGCTCCCCAGACACTTTAAGCAGAGAAAAAGAAGGTGAAGAGGAAGAAGAAGAATGGGAGCAAAAGCAACAAATATGCACCTATAATCACAAAGGAAAGATTAATTACAAATAGTTTGATTCTGAGTTTCTGTGTCTCACAGAGAATTTTCTCTCATAATCTTCTGATCATTTATTGCACTTGCTCAGGACTCAAGCGAGGTTTTCTGTTTTTATCCCCTTCCACTAAAAAACCCTGAACCTAAAAATCTTGTTTCCGTGGGCAAACTCCACGAAACGAGATGAGACCTTTGCAGTAACACTCATGAAGGGTT
Source organism: Naso thynnoides (assembly GCA_029783665.1). NCBI lineage: Eukaryota > Metazoa > Chordata > Actinopteri > Acanthuriformes > Acanthuridae > Naso > Naso thynnoides. Next base: position 24,932,564 of record JAQLOL010000010.1, on the reverse strand, counting down.
GCAGATGGAGTGAATCTGCTGTTGCAACACGTGAAACGACACACGTTCTTGCCACATTTAGTTTCCCATCAAGCGGTCCGTTTGTGCGAATGCAGAACGTTTTTCGTCATTGGAGATTTGTTTTTGTCTGATCGACATTTTGAGCTCGGACCTCTGACCTCTGACCTCTGCTCAACCCTCTGTGTTTACCTTCTTCTTGTCACCTTCCATTCGCTTCACCTTCCCTCTCTGCTCTTGTGTTCGTTGCCTTTGCGTGTGTGTCGTCCTCCCCTCAAGAGCCCTCAGACGACAGAGAAGAAGCAAAGCGACCAGCAGGAAGAACTCAGTTTGGAAAAGGTGAGTTTGTCCCAATTTACTGTACGTGATTTTTTTTAGATGTTATGAGCAGAATTTAAATGGATGGTGTGCCAAAGCTTTTTAGCACACTGTATCTCTGTGATATGTGACGTCTTATACTGTGTGTGTGTGTGTGTGTGTGTTTGCATCAGGCTCGTTTCGAGGTCCATCGGTTTGGACTCACGGGTTATAAGAAGGAGCAGCAGCGAGTTTTTGAACAGGACAGAGCCATCATGCTGGGAGCCAGAGTGAGAAAAAATCCCTACATATTAAATGTAACATCTGTATTCCAGCTGTTTTAATAGCTTGGAGATCAACCTGTGACTTAATTACCGTCTGTCCATCAGCCGCCCAAGAAGGATTACGTCAACTACAGGATGCTGCAGCAGCAAATCAAAGAGAAGAAGCAGAAAGCAAAGGAGGAGGTTCAGCCGGTGAGAAATGCACCTTCAGACAGAAACAGTCAAGTTCTCAACCATCTTTTCTTCTTCTTACACTCTGTGTTCTGCTCTGTAGGACCTGAAGAAGAAGAAGAAGAAGCATCAGAGTAATCAAAGGTGAGTGAAAGGCCCAATCCCAAACCGCTCGCTACCCACTTCCACTGAGCGACCAGGTGTCACTCCAAGTCAAGTTACACCCGCAGCTGTGGAGGCCCGTCTGATGGGGGGGGGGGCAAAGCTGGATAGCCAAACTACGAGACACCCTTTGCACTCAAATCACAAGGAGGGAGCTGTCACCATGGCGACAGAGGGACACCCTGCTTGCACAGCTATTGCTTAGTCTCACAGGCTACAGTCAAGGTTATTATAGTTCACAAAAACTAATGAAATAATAAAAATTAAAATAGAAAAACATTTTGTTAACTGAGATAAAAATAAAAATGAGGCATTCGAAAAAAAACAAAACAATAACTAACTGAACCTGTGTTGTAGATTTTCAAAACTTATAGAGAAAATATGCTCAGTCTGCGTTTTTTTGGTGGTATTTTGGGCGGATATTGAATCTGTCCTTCCAGATCAATGTTCCTTCTATGTTAGTGGAGTTTCTCCACCAACATCTCGTCCAGCCGGGTCTTTACGGACGTTGCTTGTGCACAGGGTAACGGTCCAGCTGGAGGTGCCCTCCCGCTGTTACTCTGCTGTAACGTTACGACAATCCCTCTCTGAATCCATCCCAAACCCTGAAGAGCAGCTTCAGAGCGTCGTCCCCTCTCGACCTAACTTTAGGCTCTTTGCTGACACGGCCATGACTCAGCAGGTAGAGTGGGCTGTGTATGTGTTAGAGAGTCAGCGGTTCGATACCTGGCTCCTCCGGTCTTGTGTCCAAGTGTACGATAAGATACTGAAGCTCCTGACGTTCCATCGATGTGCGTGTGTGTGTTTCAGATGAGCAGGTGGAACATTAGTGTATGAACGTGTGTGTGTTTGAATGAGCAGATGTAGTGTGAAGTGTTTTGAGTGCTCCATAGATGAGAAGAGCTCTGACTGCACATTTAACGTCACTGAGCTCTGTGTAACACATCCAAAGATAAAAGTTTGTCGGTGGAGATTTCACGGCAACGTTTTGGAATTTTATGCACCTCGTAGTTAACAGTGATACTGAAACACCTGAACTTAACATTTAGTAAAACTTACAGCTATCGAGCGTATCAGTAAAGAGCAGATCAGAGGGCAGCAGGATGCTGTCAGTGTGATGACACGTCCATGTAATCTGAAGACATGAGCTGAAACGTCCTTATATGATGAAAAATGAAAATACTGTACGTATATAAATTTATCTAAGAGGTTCCTGAGCACAGGGTGCATCCTTCATTAACAATAACTAATAAAATATGTAGATATATTGTATGTGGAAGCATCGAGCATCAACAGATCAACAGGCTGCTTTGGTTGAAATCTGTGTTTTCCTCTGCTGCCGTTTCCACCAGGGACAAGAAGAAGAAGGTGTCCTCTGGTTCTGGCAGCGCCCCCACAGGTCAGGTGGGCCGCTTCAAGAACGGCATGCTGATCCTCAGCTCCAAGGAGATCCAGAAAATCAAAGGCGTCAAGCGAGGCAAATAGGAGAGTGAGTGAGTTCTTCTACACGACTGAAGAGCAATTAAAAGATTAGATGGACCCAAGGGAAGAAACCCACCCGCCTTCGCTTGAATAAGTTAAAGGACCTTTCCTGTGTGTTTCTGAGTTCTCACCATCAGCAGATCTCACCCTGATCTTCTACAAATGTTGGTAAAATGTGACCACGTGTTCACTGCCATTCATGTTGAAACGGGATAGAAACACTGTGGGACACATGAAAGGTAAAAGGTTTTCACCCTTCTGATGAGAACGTCTGTGTTTATCTGGTCAAAAATTGCTGAGCGAGAGACAGACAGAGAGAGAGAGAGAGAGCAGCGCCTGGAGCCGTGGAGACAAAAGTTATTACGCATGGAAAAATAGTTCCAAGTGCTGCCTTCCTAACTGGAATAGACGTTCTTTTAACTAACTTTGTTAGAGTGCTTTTTAGAGCCTGCACCCACTCATACCCGTAAAGCTTCGTACCAAAACTGACCTGTTACCCGTCACTATGTTTACACACACACACACACACACACACACACATTGATCCTGATGTACTCCCGTTCATTTCCCAGCCGTCTCTTATCACACTGGCTCAGCTGAGGCTCAGCTTGCTGTGCACAGCTCAGCGCATGTTCAGAGTTAAAGCGCTCTACTCTTACACCAAACTTCTCCCAAACGTTTAATATGTAAATTTTTTTCACCCGTCACACAGCCTAACCCATCGATTACCTGCAGGCACCCGAATCTGTGCAGGACTTTGTGTCGTCACACATTTTCAGCTACTACCTGTAATGTTTTTGAAAAAAGACAAAATATAAACAAACACGAAGCTATTTTGGGAAAAATGTGCGGGGTTTATGGAACCTATGGGCAATGACATGTAGGACCACTGGTCTGCTCCTGAAAGACTAAAGGCTAAGATTAAACTCTAAGTGATAAGATGTCAAGGTGTCATGGTTGAAGTGTGTGTGCCCTTTCTTAATGTCTGTAGGTGAGAGATTAAATCCTCCACGATGGGAGACAACAAGCAGACCAAGAGGAAGAACTGGCATCCAAGACTCGGCTGCTGCAGGACTCTTCGCTCTGTTACGAGGAAGCAGACGAGAGTCGCTGCTCTGCAGTAAAATACGACACCGCTGACATTCTGCTGAGCCAAGAATCCATTTTATTGATCGCCAAAATGGACCCTGAATGCACCGCGGCAGGACGTTAATGCACAAAACCGGAGACTTTGTCAAAGCATCATCCATCACAGTTAATTTATTTTGTTGTTATAAACGACCAGAAAAGAAGACATCTGCGTTTCTTGTGTTTTACACTGTAAAGGTTTGAAAATTATGCAGTTACAATGCATTTCTCATATACAAACCATGTAGTCGTACAAAACGTTTACATTTACATCAGCAGGACGGGAGGGAAGGGGGAGCATGATGGAACAGATTTGGGTAATTATAGGAAAAAAAAAAAAAACAGTGTTCACACAAGTAGAGATTGGCAGAAGTTTTCATGAAGTAACACACGTACAAATACTCCGAATGGACCACGAGAACGCAGGTTTTCTCCCTTGTACCCTCGTATATACACGACTTCTCAACGGCCTCGTGAGGCTGTGCTCTCGATGTAAACAAACATCTTCACAGAAAACAGTTGGTTACATTAAAGGGAATAAACATAAAGGACGATGGATTTGGAGCGGCGACGATGATGATGGCGAAACAGGTGGTGTGATCTGGCAGTGTGCGTCTGGGTCAGGTCACAAATTCTCACCGTGTCCTTGAAGCAGCTTTTGTCATATGTAAATATTTCAAAAAACATCAGGAAATATGAAGCATATCTGCAGCACATCACACACGTTTCAAGCTGAAAGCAAATCTGATTTTTGTTTAGATTTTGAAGCCGGAGCCTCTTTTTAACCTGGAACCACGGCAACCAACCATAAACAGAATATACGTGTATACTGAATAAATCAAAGAGGGCAAACTACAAAGGAAAATAAATATGTCATTAAATATATGTACATACTTTATAGAGTAAATAAATCTGCCTTTTTCTTTAAGTTAAATATCTAACAGCAGTGTCATGCTTTTTTCCAGCACCATATCCTGAATAAACTTAGTAAAATATGTCACATTCATGGGTGGGTGAGTGTCGGGTAAAGGGACATGCCGCACAAGCACTCACACAAAACCATAATCGAAACAGGAGTGACAGCTGTGTGGCTCGTTTCATGTTTAATTTTGTCGCTGTTTGTCAAAGTACTGATATGAGTTTTATAGCAAACGGATAAAAAGTTAAAACCTCCGAACGAAATCGCTGTCTGACTTTCTGAACCTCCGGTAGCTTTTGTTTCCTGCAGTCACGACCTCCACTGTGCCTTTTTGACATTAACACAGCCGGCAGACGTGTAACCCAAAATCATCCAGACTTCCAGAGTGAAAAACGGTTCCCCTGTGTTTGGATGATAGACGCCTCACTTTGCTCACGGGCCTAAAATCTATTCCTGGCCATGACAAGTCGACCTCAGGGCAGGTGGACTTTGCACCTCTCCCCTGGCGTTGGAGGTGGGAGGACGGTCAGAGGGGAAGGCCGAGCACAATCGAGCCGATGATGCAAATGGAGCCCTGAGGTGGTGGCTGGCAGTCTGGGGAACATCAGAGAAAAATCCCCTTTGGCAGATGGTTATTTGCTTTCTGGGTTGCGAGAAACTGGTTCATATCCTGATTTTTACATGAATGCTGCATTTAGGTCATGTGGGAAAGCTGTCAAGCTCAAGTGCGCGGCAGAAAGCGCAGCTAGAAAATCGTCTTTGTCTTTGGAGATTTTAGTTTTTGACGCTTTCAGCTTGGAAATCACACAGCGAAGAAATTAAATCCAATTGAAATTCAAATTTAATTATTAAAACACTCCAACAAACTGACAGGACCTGCAGTCTGGTGGAAAATCTGTGTGTGAAGGACCATAACAGTCTATTTTTGACATGTCACCATTAGCAGAGATCGCCCCTATCTTCTACAAATGTTAAATGTGACCATGTGTCATGAAACAGGGTACAGAAACACTACAGGACACGTGAAAGTTGCTCAACCTTCTAAAGAGAACGGCCAAAAAATCACTGAGTGAGAGACGGGAGATGAAAGTTACTCCGCCTGGAAAATAGTTCCTTCAAAGCTCGGGTATAAGCGTAAAAAAGGATTTGGACACAGACTTTTCTTTAAGTAACGTTGTCACACATTTTCAGCTACTTCCTGCAGAGTTTACTGAATATGGACAAAATGAAAAAAAAAACACAATATCTCATAGATGAAGCTATTTTGGGAAAATTGGGCGGGGTTTCTGTAACCTATGTGGCTGATGATGACAAAGGACAACGACAGGTAGTAAGACTGGTACGGCCCTTTAACACTGTGAGTGATTCTTTTTACACTGCGCATATATTGTTGAGCCATTGTTCTTATGGAAAAAAATGAATATGTTTTAGCTGATGTTAAAGAATCTTTCCCACATAGTTTAAATGCAGCATCAGGTGCAAGTAAACGAGCTAAATGGGCTTTTTGCATTGACTTGAATGGTAGCTTAACATACTTCCTGTTTGCTGTTCTGGGATGTAAATAAGCTAAATGTAACATTCCAGGTACCTTTAAACACGATCCCATCCTCAGCTTCCAAAAAAGGTTTAATCATTATTCTTTTTTTTTTTCAATTTTCACAAAAAAAGGAATTAAAGTAGTAAGTGTTAGCTTATTATTACTGCTCTGATGCTCTATATTTAAATAAACTCTTTAATTAAAAAAGTAACCACAGGTGGACACGTTTCATAATGATACTGCAGTTGTATTGAAAATAGACTTCATTAATTCCAGTGGTTCACTGTATTTATGTTCAGTCACCTGATCATCTGAAGTTTGTGTTGAACTGAAGATTTTAAAAAATATACGTGTCGTCGTTAAATCGAAGTGCCTGCAATCATAATTGTGAAGGTATGTATAAAAATTGTAAAATGTACATGACTTGTACTTTATGTCCCTGATTAAATGTCTGAATATCGTGAGATAGTTGATGATACAAGTTGTAGAAAGAGAGGAAATCTGACGCCCGGTCAGACGAAACGTGTGCGGACGGTTTTTAAAAGTCAGCAGTTTAAAAGGTATGAAAACAACAGGAGCACTGAAGAAGAGCATCAGTCCTGCTGTTGCCAGCATCCAACAGCAGGGGGCGAGCTGTGGTAGCAGTTGGCTTTTACATCACAATACACTTACACTATTTACAATACAGCTTGAGATATTTTGTAAACTTGTTCGATGCTTAATCCATGCTTAATATCACGCGTCGTAATCATGACTCACATATCAATATTTACAGTTGGTGGATTTCCATTCACATATAAACTCAATCTGCATGTCAGGTCTGTCCGTGCCTCTAAAAACTTCTCTCACAGTCACAACATCAAAAGGAACAGAAATATTTCAGATATTGCAATAAAATTGAAGATGAAATAACCGAAGAGACGAACTTCAGCATCCTCTGCTGCAAGTCAGCGATAAAATAGATGGATTATGTTTTTTGAAAACATTTCGTTATCGTCGTCACAGTGGTTTGGTTGGATTCTGAAGCTACTCTCCTCCGCAGGCTGCAGTTTTCAATCCCTGATGAGAAGCGCAGCAGCAGACGTAGCTTTACCTGATGTGACTTTTTCAAGATCACGTTCAGCGCGGCAGACTAAAGATGCCTGAAAGAGTGAGAGACTCCACAGAGAGACTGAGAGATGAGCACAGGCTGAAATTACCGCGAGGCCACCTCACTTGCCTCATCTTCTTCTGATGCACACGAGCAGCTTGGTCTAGTAAAACAACAACAACAACAAAAAAAGTTTGGCTCAGTTCCATTTCATTTCAGCATTTTTTTGACATTCATCCCGAAAGGTGGAAACGTCTCCTTATGAGAGTTTGGGAGGAGGAAAGAAACATCGAGGCGGGAGGACGAGCTCGTAATTCACCGGGACAGACGAGTGCAAAACTGTTTGCACGCAGTTTGTTGTTTTAGCAACAAAAGAAGCTCGAGCGCCCGCAGTTTATTTAATGCTGGAGGCAGATTTTGATCACAGCTTAACGTGTGCAGCCAAATATTAATCCAGCCCCTCAGAACTTCATTTTAAATTCTGGTAAAGATCCCAAAGTTCGTAGAAAAGCCAAATATGTCGGGCAGAATAATTTCATTAGATGAAAACAGGGCAGCCATAAAAAGCTGAAGCGGCCTCTGCAGCTGCAGCCAGATGACACAGAATGCTGTGATGCTGTGTGTCCACACGTGTAGAGGAGCCCCTGCTGGACACGTAAACGAAAAGGTTCTCTCGAGAGTCAGTGTTTGTTTTGTCCCTTCTTGGCCACTGTAGATATCCGGTGCAACGTATCCGTCTGCGTAGGAGGAGCCGTTCCCTCTGCAGATAAAAGGCTCGTTCTTCAGTAATGCGAACGATTCTTATTTTCAGGGGATTAAACACTAATAAAAACATTCTTGTTATTTTAATCCATCTCTGCCGATAGATTCCCTCATATCCAACAGAATGGGAATTTTAAGGAAAAGCTCAACATTTTTGAAAATGCACTTATCTGCTCTGTTGACAAAAGTTTGATGAGAAGATTAAGTGAATATTAAAGCCTGTCCGAAGAACTTATTGATTGTAGCGCTGTGAGTGGACGAAAGTGGTACTGCTTCCTGCCGTAAAGATCTTGAATGGCGTGACCATTTGTTTTGGAGGAGAGCGAAAGACAAAATGCCACTTACTCACACCGAATCACTTCCGCTTTAAACGCAAAATACTGAAATTATCTAAAAAAAATCTCCAGCTTCCCACCACAGATAGTGAAAAAGGGAGCAGCAGATTGATCGTGCTCGTAAACAACAAATCATCTCTTCCCGTCTGCTGACTGAGCAGAACAGGCGAAGGCATTGTATAAGTCAGGACGGTAATCTCCGATCTCCTCGCGATGGTCTCATTTGCCGACGTAGGTGAGATGTGAGGCATCAGTATTCATTTTAGATGCTTCTTAACCGGTTAAAGGTTCCTCGTGGGGACTTCAGGCTACATCCAGCTTTGCACCAAGAGTGACAAGGGGGCAACAGTTAGTCTGGCTCCATCCTCACAGAAAAATCAAAGCTGTTTCACTCATACGGAGCCTTTATAATAGTAGGTGTGCTTCCAAAAATGTCAAACTATTCCTTTAATGGCATTAGATGGCCAGACAAATTCTGAAAGTTTGCTTTATATCTCATCACTTGAGACAGACGGACAGTAAACTCAAGTGTAACTAAATTCCTCACAAGAATGACAAAATCACTTCTAATGGAGACGCCGCCGGCTGCAGTTTGTCCACCGCGGAGGCCCCTCCCTCCCCCAGCAGATCTGTCACATTACTGGAAAATGAAATGGAACTGGGCCCGATTCTCCCCAGCTTGACCTCAGTGTGAAAAAATCTTTGACAGCAGCACCAAGTCAACATTATGCCACTTTGTGTGAGACAGAGAAGGAACGGCAGAAAGCAGAGAAGGCAGTGCTTTTAAATATTTCATGAGTGAGACGTCCTGAAAAACTCCTGCAAAACACACTTTTCATCTGCCCTAAGAGCTGTAAACACACCTGAGAGAGAAACAGCAGCAACGCGCTCGCCGAATCGCTCTCTCGCCTTTTGAAAACACGTTTATAGTGACTGTGGTGCTGTTTTCGGTTTCTGCGTCTTTTAAATTCCTGAAAAAAAAGCTGAGAAATGTCAATTAACAAAGTTAGGAGCAGAAATTATTTTCTAGCAGTGTGGGAATCTTCACTGTAGCTTGTGTCGAATAGCTTAGTCTCAGGCCTCGTAGAGAAATTTCAGGCGTCATTTTTCTTTTTGTTTAAAATATGACAAGTCCGAGCCACAGTTATAACACAAATGTTGTTTGTAGGGCAGAAACTTGGACATGAAGAAATGATGGCGATTCACAGTAACTCCAGTCCGCTCTCTAGTGACGTACACAAGCTCCAATCAATTTATTTCTAGCCAATAAATAACTCAGATTTGTTCCTTTCGTCCCAAATTATGGAGCAGGGCTTCACCTTGAAGAGCGTCCAACACAGAGGGCACCTTGAGAGAGACGGCGTGGGGGGGGTGGTGGGGGCTGATCCCACCCGACGTGACTGGAGAAAGTCCACGTGAGAAAGAACTGAGGCTGTGTATGACATCGTATGTTTGTATCCAGGGCACGATCGGAGGAGTGGAGGAGGAGAGTCTCCTACTGTTTGGCATTCTTTGGCACCTCCAGGCCCGTCAGTAGGGTCACCTGAAACAGACAGACAGAGCGGACACACGGTGAGGTCATCGTTGAGGCGGATCTGAGGAGCAGTGTGTCGACGGTGGTGGAATGTATCGAAGTACATGTACTCGAGTACTTAACTCACACACAAAAAAAGTTTTGCAACCTTGTGTTGCACAATGACAAATAAATTGCCTCGATACCTTGATGTATTTATTTCTAGGCCTGACAGATGAGAGACTTTTGGGGCTGATGCTGATATTAGGGACCAGGACACTGAATACAGAACATCGGCTGCATGTGGTGATCAGATACTTCTGACACACACATGTAATGAAGCAGGATGTGTTTCATTTTAACAGAGTTTACTCCAAAACATCAGTGCACTGAACAGTAGACACTTCATCTACTAGTTATTAAATAACAGACCGCCCTCTGCTGGACAAACTATGTAATAACAACATTTTAAATCACCAGTCAAGGTATTTTTTTCAGTCTTAGAAAACAGTTTTAATATCGGCGTATGTCACAGAACATTTACGCTGATACCGATACATCTGCAATCGGCCATTATCAGTGAGCCAATTGTTCAGTCGGGCTCTTATTATTTCAGCACTATTTGGAATGTTTGTACTTTCACAGCATGGCTCCAAAGTGCATGATTAAAAGTTAAAAAATACACAAGAGAATACGGCTCAGTCACATTCAAGCTTCGGCCCTGTTTGGCACCTCGTGTCTGTTCTTGGCAGCTCTGGCATCAACAACAAGAAAAACTTTACCTGCTGATTTCGTCTCCACGTCTGCAAACTCGTGCGATTCGTGCACTTTTCTGAGCATGTGCAGTTTATACACAAAAAATACAGGCACATGCCAGAATATGTCATAACTGCCTTCTCTGACACACACACACACACACACACACACACACACAAATGAACAGAAGTTTCATCATTCATTCTCATATTTTCAATAAGACTAATGTAACTCATTGTTATGACAACAAAGGTTTAAACTGTGGTTAATTTTTTAAAATTTTATTTTGTAATTTTTTTTATTCATAAACAAGTTTTTGATTGAAATTAATTTATTAACTCTCTGTCTCACACAGACAATAAAAAAACATCAGATTTCTAGAATATTTGTGATATTTTTTTATTGAAACCTCTTAAATTCAAGTGAATAACTTTTTTGTTTTTGTTTTCTTTTCAGTTAATGTTTTATTTATTGTAAGAATTATATTTCTTATTTATTTACTTCTTTAATGTTAATGTACTTAAAATACAGATGAATAAACTGATGGACTTCTCAGCACACTGATGATTATTTTTCTTCTATGTATGAGCTCTCATGTCGTGTGTTGTGTAATGTTTTGTGTTTGACGTGATGTGTAAAATTGTTTGTAAATGAAGTTATTTTAAAACACACACACACACACACACACACACGCACAGACCTGTACGTGTCTGTTGAGGCTGACCGCGGGTACAAAAACCCCGTCCAGGCTCTCGAAGGCAGTCGGTCCGTGCTGCTCCTTGTTGATGTAGAACGTCAGCGTGTGTTTGGTCAGATCCAGCAGGACGCCCACAGTCGAGCCCTTAGCGATGCCTCCCTCAGCCCTGCACACACACACACACACACACACACACACACACACAGGTGGAATACAGTATCAGCTTCCATCCGTATGACACCAGTGGTCCTACATGCAGTATGAACTGAACCGACCTGTTGGTGTGAGAGTTGTTGTGCATGAACCAGGAGCGGTTGTTGTCCACATACATGGCCCACGCCTTGTCATCTTTCCCCAGCATCATGTCTTTCATGGTGTTGATCCTCGCCACGCCAAACGCAGGGTCCGGGTGGTTGTCATAGCGATCGATGCTGACCTCCCAGTAGTGGATGCCCTGAGATTCAAGTAGAAGTAGAGCAAATTTTTATCACCGTGGTGCAGAAACTCAATTTGGTCAGCTGGCGTCAATAAAAACAGATAACAAAAATTTTAAAAATGACTGTGTTCACCTTTGAAAAAGCAGCAGTTCCCAGCACCACGCGGTCATCGTAGCTGTTACAGCTGACTGTTTGGTTTTCATTGGTGAGAACAATGTCCCGATGAGCTGTGGTGGGGTCAAAGGTGAACCAGGCCACTGTAGGAATGAAACAAGAAAGTCAAACTTCACAGCAGAAATAAACATGTTTACAGCCCAGTACAAAAAGACGAATTTGGACTCTGCAGCTAATTTGCCCCTTTAAGATATTTTTATAGAGATCATTTTCATAGAACTTACTGGTTTAATGTGTAATTAAGGGCAGTGGCATTTTGTTTTGGTTTTTTGTTTGCTTTTTTTTTATGGCGTGGACATTTTGACTGACAACAGCCGTTAATGCTAATCCTCTCCAGCTTTTGGGCCAACATATGCTCTGCTGCTTGATGTGCCTCATAAGTGCTGCTTCACAAAAATGACATAATTTCAACAGAAAAATGTGTCGCTGGATTTGATTTCATGTCGCATACCGGGACAGTTTTTCTATGTCGTGGACATAATGATATTATGTCCTGTCATGTGACTGAGTAACGTCAAGTCGCTGTGGAGATACTTTTAACTGAACTTCCCACTTGATATTCTTGCGTTCATGTCAAATATGGTTACCATGGAGATGACGGAGGACAACTCTTTTATTTCGGTCGAGAGACGCGTATCAAATGTGCCGAGAGACGAAGCGTAAGTTGTCTTTTACCCTCCTTTCTTTATCTTACTTTTTGTTCCTTTCCTTTCTTTCTTTCTCCGAAAAGCTTCTGTAATTAATGTTACAAATGAATGGACGTCATGAAGCCTCTTCATGAGGTTCATCACAAACAAAAGTGTAGAAACAAACAAACCAAGACATTCAAACAGGGTTGGGAAATAACACATTAGTTCATAATGTATTACACTAATTTTATTACTTTTCGTAGTAACTAGTAAAGTAAGAGATTACAGCTACTGAATCAAGTAATGTTACATTACTGCGTTACTAGAAAGGAATGTTGTTTTTTGTCCTCATATATCTTATGACAATGAGGTGTACAGGCGTTTACCACTGGATATTTTTCTACAAGAGGCTTATTTTGACTTGAGCGGTCACAGATGTTGACGTTCTAACAAGCTGCTGATAGTGTTGCTCTGTCTAAGCACGTCTGTAAATTATTTGCCAACAAAACAAAGTTGTTGTTCCAATAAAGTGAATTAAGTTTTGGGAGTTAAACAGGTTGTGTGTCACTTTTTTAGGAGGTCAGTCAGGTCTCGAAAGTAATTACTTTTAATATGAAGTAATAAGTAAAGTTAATGTATTACTTTTGTAAGAAGTAATCAGTAATAAGTAACTTATTACCGTTTGTGAGTTACTTGTCCAATATGCCAATCAAAAAATCAAATTATTCCAAATGAGACAGCTGCTGTCCTTCTGTAGGTGCTTGGTGCAGGTCTGGCAAACTGAAAGCAAAGCTACAACACACACACACACACACACACACACACACACACATACCCATACTTATATACACACACGCACACACACGTACAAGCACAACCTACCATCAGAGGTCTTGAGCACCACAGTCTTGCTGTACGGCCCCACACCGATGACACTGTAAGCTTTCACTCTGGCGTTGTACGAGCTGTTGAAATGGAGTCCGTCCACCGTGCACACTGTCTCCTTCCCCACATACACCTCCTGAAGACACACACACACACACACACACACACACACACACACACATTTTAATTACATCATCTTCATGGATTACTACTAATAAGAGCAAGACACTACGTGTATTCTGGCTCAGTGTGTGTTGTTGTGATGCACTGACCCTGTACTGTCCCCCATTGCCGTCGTCCAGCTCCAGGATGTAGCCCTCGATGAGGTTGCCAGGGGGCGCAATTACCCTCCAAGCCAGGGTGGCGCTGTTGTTCCTGGTGCAGCACTTCTCCAGCTGCAGGAGTGGAGCCGCGGGCACCGAGGGTCCAGTCTCCACTGGGGGAAAAAACAGATTGATGTGATGTGGGAATTGTAATCGGGGGATGAGGGGTGAGAGGAGGGGGAGATGAAAGGATGGATGGATGAGGAGAAAAGGAAGACAAACAGGATGACGCTGTCAGCTTACTGGTTGCCTTTAAGCAAAGTGATGGGAGAGAAAGAGGAGCTTTAATGTGGAGCTAAAGGGAGAGGAAGGTGAAAGGGGTCTGGGTTCATTTACAGGCCATTTTCATTTACTGGGTGGAGACTTAAGTAGGCCATGTGAAGACATTATACCCCAACTGATGCAGCAGAGCCAGTGGTGCACAGGGGTTAGACCGATATAAGCTTTGAAGAACGAGGGAAATTTCTAACCAAAGCTTCCAGCAGCAATTATTTAAAAAATTTAGCTTATTTATTTGCAGAAAGTATAAATATACTCTTGAAAAACCCTCTGGAATTATCCGTTGACTGTCATGCACAAACATCCTGAATAACAGTGAGATGAAATTAGTTAAAAAGCTCAAATCAGGACAGAATTCTTAGCTGATTAAGACAGTCCAGAAAAGAAGAAATTAGCATCACATCAAAGGATTTTTCCTTTAAAAACACATCCGTCTAACCCTTGTGGGGGTAAAACTTGTGCACACAGACAACAGAAACAGGGTGGAGGTCTCTTCATGTCAATTCCTTATTTGTTATCTGATCTTTCTGGACCAAAATAAGAGCGGTGAGGACACAGAGGAAAGGCAGCAGTCACGACAGAGGGAAGAACAGAGCAGGATCGGTGCAACTTATGATAAACGAATCAATATCAGCATTTAAATTTGCTATTTTTACAGCATCTGCAGCCAAAGAAGTTCTTTGATTTAACCACAGCCACAACATAATGAAGATTATTTGTTGTCGATTAAAGTGCATATATTTTTCTGTCTTAAACACTTAATTTTAAAGATTCATTACATTCTTTAAAGAAAAATTGCTTTGTATTAATTCAAAAACTATAATAATTTTACCAATTTTTCATTGATGAAAAAGTCGGGAGGATCACGTTAAATACAAAGACGTACTTCTGGCAACAAATGTCTGTAACTTTGTAGGTTTTTGGATAATTTGTGTTCCAGTGAAGGCAACACTTTCCTGCAGAGTGCCATTCATTGGAGAGGAGCTGGAAAAAACAATAACCATGCAGAGGAAGGAGACCATATAGATGCTGTGGGACAAAAAGACCAGTGAGTGCCCAACCATAGTGGCTGGAGGGCTTTCAGGGCTGAAGGACGAGGAAGGAGTGACAAAATAAATTTTGAGGAAGGAAAAAGAGGATTACTGAGGAAAGTCTCTGAAATACCTCCTGGGCTCCCTGTGTCATTCTCAGCCTCACAACTGTCTGCTGCCTGCTTTTGTTTCAATAACGGATTCTCCTGCACATCTGGAAATATGACGTTGGTTGGACGTTTCAATACAAAAGCACATAGACAGAAGATGGCGTGTAAAAGCAGCTGGAACTCACAGTGGAGAAATGTCGATTGACAACACTGAATATATGAGTTGTATCATCAAAATGACAAGGAAGTTACTGAAGTCATGCTATGAGCCAACCACAGACAACAAATTGATAGTTTTTATAATGGTTTCCTTAAAATTAAAACCATTTTTTGCAAATCATTTAGAGGAAAAGAGTAACGGTACTTTACTGGTCACATAAACAGTGAGCTTCCTGAGGAGCAGTGGGCAGCCACAGCGGGGATCAACTCTTCTTAGCTGAATTCTTAGCCTGTCCCTCTATTGAGGATATGTACATCGAATAATTTTACGAATCTAATGTTGGCTTTTAGGTCAGACATGAAATTATAATATCAGAAAATCTTGATACTTATAAGTTATTTTCAAAGATTATGTAGACATTGTAGAAAGTTTCAGAAATGTAAAATGTGACATCGTCTACATATTAGGACACAACAGAGGTTTTCATCCGAACTCTTTCATTTGCTTTAAAATGTTGCAACTTCACAGAGACTTAAGTGTAGAAACTCAAGAATTTGGTTTATAAAAGAGGCTTTTTGTGCTCTTAGTGAGCATTCAAGTATGTGAGTGTATCTCAGCTTGACTTGCATGTATGTTTTCATAAATACAAAATGCATTTTTATCTCACATTACTAAGCTGCATAACATAAATTTGACAAGTACTTTTTAGTACAATTTTTTTTTAAAATAGTTTTGATCATCATTCCTGTACCTAATTTTCTCTCAGTAAACCCAAAAGGTTGAGTTAGATAACCACCCATCTCTGAGCCAGGATCTGTTTCAGGTTTCTGTCCGTTTAAAGGAAGATTTTCCTTGCCATTGTTGCCAAGTGCTGGCTCATTTGGTAATTGTTGGCTTTTGTTTATTATAGAGTGTGGTCTAGATCTGCCTTATATGGCAAGTTGCTGTCTTTAGACAGCTTATTTTGTGATTTGGCACTACATCAATACAATTAAAATTGACTTGAATTGACAACATTCCTGAGATGCAAGAGAAATTACCTTTAATGTGAACCCAAAACACAGAGTAATGAGGTTACATCGCAAATTCTTGTCTTTACCCTTGACTTTTTTTTTTAACCGGAGCTTATAGTTTGCAGGAAATAATGTGTAAAATTAAAAAAAAATGTTGTCTGTTTCTTTAGGGATTAGATTAGAGGTAGAATACTTTGGACCAAAAGCTTTCTTTTACTGTTGGGAAAATGTTTTTAGCCATTTTTTTTATGTGTCCTGAGGTTTCATGTGATAAATTGAATGCAGCAGGAACAGAACAAGAAGCAAGAACTCCTCACTGGTGTCTTCAGTATTCAAACTTTAATGGGGGAGAATAAATTTTAGTTACTTGTGAATCAGAACACCTCCTACACTGCGTTGCTGCTCAAGATGTCAAAGACCTAAAATCAAAGACATGAAGACATCAAATGGTCTATCTTCAAACTCTATCGCTTTGTTCCGAGTGATCAGTGGGAAGTGAAGGTGAGGAAACATTTAAATGTGTTTCATGTCATAGGCCTTTAAGAACAAAGGAGGGACGGCCGAGGCGTCAAAGCCCCTCTGCGTCTTACGAGCTCTGTCAGATTCGCTTGACTGGGGGAAATTAGAGAAAGTCTCCCTCAAATAGAACCTAACCAGGGACGTGACCTGCAGATCTGGGTCACATTCCTTACCGGTGGGCTTGAATTTGTCTCACTTTGAGGAATTTGATGGAGTCAGTCCTTTGAAGTTCAACAGCTTCCTTAACGTTGCTCCCATTAATAACCATGAGGCATAATAAGCACAATGTAAATCGCTATACTTGTATTATCAGTTAATAATAACCAGCTACACAGCACTGAAGTGAATATAATTTTTTCATGAAGATTACATTGTACGTTCTGTATGAATGAACGCTGCATTACATCTCATTTAGCAAACAAAATATTGCATGTGGTGTAAGATTTAAAGAAGAACAATTTTGCTTAAATTCAGCCTTTAATTTTTTATCCTTGGATTCGCATAAAGTCACTTTGCCTTTTTCATGGTTCAAGCAATATTCATTTATCTTATAGTGGCCTTTATGCAGCTCGAAGCTCATTCCCTCTGCTCCTGTCTCTTTAAGCCCCTCCTTCCTTAAAGCCCACTCTCTTCTGATTGGCCAGCAGCAGCATGGGCATCACAAGGCACAGACAGATGTCCAGTGAATGAGCTGAAGACAGGATGACCTCAACTCATCCCGAAAGTAGGAACAAACTTCGGAAACCTCATATTCAGAGCAATCTTACTTTTAACCTTATTATTTGAAACTTTGATGGTGTTTAATGGGAACATCCTTAGTTGTTAAATTACATACTTGACAATAAAACAAGCAAAAAAAAGCATCTCATAGACCCTTTAAGAATAATTGCAAAGGATAATAAGCATTACTTAGTACTTTTCAAGGTTGCATAAACATCTGCAGAGGCAAACGGCTGATCTCTACTGCCTCAGCGCAGCAGTATCTAAATGAAATATGCATGCTGATTGCATTTTTAATGCACATTAACAATACATCTGTGTAATCTCTGTGACTGCAGCGATATAAATGCAGATCATACTGTGTTTACTCATGCATGCCAACTGGTTGCTGGGTAGCAACAGCCAATGAATAGCTAATCAGTCGTGCGTCTTAAAGACACCTTGAAAGAAAAACAGCGACAGATAACAAATCTTGTTTATTGATTATAGAATTTATCATCAGTGGGGATATTATTTATTTAAAGTGGTTCATTAACAAGTGAAACTAGACACAAATTAACTGTAAAGTTCTTTTTTAAATTTACTGAACAGATTAGAGTTTACAGATTTTATTTCAATTTTCCTGACACTTTGCAGCCATTTTGCAGTTTTTTGACACATTTCTACTTCCAGGGCCTGATTTACTAAAGGTTTGTGTGTGTAAAAACGTGTGCAAACTTCATATCACCCGCAAACAAATGTGCAAACTGATTGACTAAGGGCGCACACGGAGGACTGCATCTTTCAGAGTAGAAAGATAGCTCACACTGTCGATTTAGCACCATGCAATTAACGTACATGCAGCGTGGGAGGTTTTTACCCAAGTATGCAAAATAAAGGGAGGAGAAAATGCAAACAAATTAATGTAGCACAAGCAAGCGATTTATCACGCCTGAAAGCGATGTCAGTAACTGCAGCTTGTGTCTGTATTTAATACGTTTGTAAGGGAGGTGCTAATGGGCCCAGCGCTGCGCACAGACAGCTGCTGTTATTGAGGAAATGAGGAGTCGTAGGCGAACTCGTGTCATCATTTTCAGTGTGACAGAAGAAAAATGAATATGTATCATCTGTCCGGAGATGCAATTTTGGAGCTCTTGGATGAGCACAAAGCTGTGTCGGAGCCTCGTACAAGACTGCAGAGGTAATTTATGAAATCTGTAAAATCATTCCATGCAAAAATGAATAAAAAAACATGATTTAAAATAACAAATATATGATAAAATACAATTTATTTTATTATAAGTATTTTTATCATCTTAATTCGTAGTAATGTAATCTTAATTTATTCCTTCAGTTTGAGCTTTTTATCTGTTTTTTCACGTGAACAAACAAAACAACATTCACAGCCTCTGTAGATTAAAGAAAGTTAAATCCTGATTCCTGTTACTCTTTTCTTTTTCGTGGTTGGCGCTCCTCTCCTCCCTTTTCCATTTCATTTTGCGTTTGTGCCGGTTTTTCACTGAACTCTTCTTGGCAGAAACCATTGAAACACACGAAACCCTCATTTAAACCCCGCCCCCTCCACCATGTTTGCACCTGTTGTCAGTCACGCGATTATTTCGTGGTTGATCACTTCCAAAACGTACAGCAACAAAACAAAACAACAAAACTTGAAGATCCCCGTGCACAGCGATGCTTCGTCGAGGTGCAGCTGGTGCAGGATGAATCACATACGACGATTTATGTACACAGACAAAAACACAGAAATACCAGCGCACGCGATAACGTACAGTTCATTCAGGATTCAATAAGGCTAAAACCAGAAGTAGTGAATGAGGCGTTTCGCATGACGCTTCATCAGATTCACTTTGAAACGAGCAATATCTGTTAAACTGTACGTGCACTGTAGTAAATCAGGCCCTCAGTTCTTTTCACCACACTGCTGATTTGATTTTTTATTTATTTACTCTCTGAACAATACAATGATAACTAGCCATAATGACACAACTGAGTAGCATTATGGGAAATGTAGGATCAGGTGTTACTACTGACCTTAAGTGAGGTGTCTCCCGCACTTTATTAATCAAAGACCCTCATCTTTCATAACTTAATACTAAATCAACAAAGCACGCGTTTCAACAAATGTCAACCATCGCTCACAAAAGAGAAGCTGTAAAATAAAATTAAGTATGAAGTATTTCAAAGAAATTAGAATAAGAAGACATTTTGCTCAGAAACATGTTAAATACTGTGGCGATGCTGCTGTCCTGACTCTGATGTCACTGTAAAATGATAAAACAGGATTTAAAGTTGCTAGTTCAGGGGATTGTGTGTATCTCTGTACATGTACCTTTGCCCGGGCAGAAGTCCAGCGTCAGAATGGTTTGCAGCAGCGAGTCGGTGTTGAGCGTGAGGTCAAACTCAGGTCCTACTTTTGGCTCCAGGGCTCCTTTTACCCACTGCTCCTGAGACGATGTCACCCTCTTTATCAGAGCATCTGAGATCTACACACACACATCAACAAGTTCAAGCGTGCACACATCGTCGTGCAGAAAGGATTAAAACACTCGTGGTCGTGTGCAGATTTCTTGGGCAAGTATTATCTTGAAAATAAACAGAATCGCTGGAGATATTTACAAATAAGACACTGTACTAGATATAAACTCGACACCAGGGACGATAATCCATTGAATTAATATTTTAGTAAAGAAACTTATTCGGCTTCAAGGTTTTATAACAAGCCCAAACAGTTAAAGGAACATGGCGGGAGGGTTTAAAATGCAGCGTTGAAGATGGTGAATGGATGGTGAGGTATCCGAGAGGCCACAGGAAAATTCATTCAGCAGGAGATAACACATGGATATTATATGGCTCCGGTTAGGCTATACAAAATCGTAATAACTGATAATTATATGTGTTGGTGTGTCCAGAACCTCGGCTCTGTCTTCTTGGGGACAGAACGCTGGTGCCTAATGTAACGACCAAAACTTTTACTGTTGTAAAAGTCGGAATTATCACAGCTGCTGGAACATTACTTTGCAACTGGAAGCTCCCCAGAACTCCAGACTTGGAAGAGCGGAATGAAGAAATGATGAAAATCACTTCATGTGTTGGGAGGAGTGAGTGGAGAAGGAAAATGAGAGAAACAAGGGACGGCTGTTGGACTTAGGTGAATTACAAATCAATTTTTAAAAAAGAACTTTGACTCTAACAAGATCCATCACGCCCACACCAGGTCCAGGGTTAAATGTCCTCATGCTGTTTCTGTTCTTGTTCTGACTTTCTTTTGTTAGAGTGTTTGTATAGATTGTCTGTATATGAAGAGATATATCTGCGCACTGCAATGTACCATACAAGTATCACCCAGGACTGTGCCTCTTTTGAAAAATCAATCAATATTTGAAATATAAAACACACATGGACGCAGTGAGCATGTTCAGTCAAACAAACAGAGCGTTCAATAGCTACATTTAAATCTGCCTGCCGGGCCGTGACAGCCTCCCTGCATACAGATCGGCCTCTCTGCTCCGGTATCTGTTCCATTAGCCCGACTTCATTACATTGTGTCTGACAAGTGAAATGAGGCGGGCGTGAGCGCAGTTCAAATGTTCAAAGCTGAGAATTAGGCCTCGCGACGGCTGGTAGGAGCTTCACTGCCTCGGGGAAAAAAGTTAAGTGGATGTATTACACTAAACTACACTCGTGTGTAAAAAAAAAATGTAATTGCTATCTTCTTTAAACTCAAAAACATGAACGCGGGATTTGGAAATTCATCCTCAGGCATTAAACTTTAAATTGCTTCATTTAGCTTCATTTTCCTACATTAGATCAGCTGTGTTGTGTTTTAGCACAAATATTCACGTTCGACCATTGAGAGCCTCTGGCTGGGATTTAGGCATTGAATACCATAAATAACCAAATAATCAATACATCATAAAATATTCGGATGAAATGGAAGCAAGGGGATGTGTGTGTGTGTGCGTGTGTGTGTGTGTGTGTGTCCCTCAGGAGTGTCTTTGATATCAGTATCATCTTCGCCTTCCTCCTCACTCTGCGTCTCTCTCCTTGTTCTCTCCAGGATGAGAGATGATTCATAACCAGAAGCGTAGACACAATAATTCTTCCTCATGCAATTCAACAGAAATCAAGACATTTGTGAATGTAGCTGAGGGCTCGGAGAAGCTGAGAGGACCATCTGTTCTCCATTTTTTAAATTTTCGGTAGGAAATTGATCCCCTTCATGCCGTTTAACCCTTGTGTTTGTTCGGTTTTGGCTGTTTAATCTGCTAAATGAGCTGCAAAATTAACCCTTTCCCTCCCGTCCTTATGACCCTGTTAATACCCAATATGTGGAAGAGCTATCAGTGTATTAACTAGGGCCTGAGCAATATACTGGTTTGTCAATATTATCTATTGATGTCGGCCTAGCACAGATGTATCAGTATCTGTGTAAATGTTCCACAATATTAAAACAGTTTGACAGGCCTGAGAAAATGTTTGATTTAAAATGGCGTTTAAAAAGTGTTTACTGTTCAGTGCGCCGACGTTTGGAATAAAGTTTGTTAAAATGTAAGATATCCTGCCTCCATTACATTACATATCTTGGTCATTAGTGTTTGATCACCATATTCAGCTGATTTTTTATGAATATGATATCAGTCAATATATCAGAGATCGAAATATTCTCACTTCCTACTGTCAGCATCGACCCCAAAAATCCCGCACTGGTCGGACCCCTGGAGGTCCTTTGCGATGCAAACACAAAGAGGTGGCGTGCTCACTCAAAAAATCTCTAAAATTCAGGGTTAGTTTGGTGCGGAGCCGAAAATCTCAGAGGTAAAAGGAAGTCGTCAGCACTCACCAATAATTATTAAGACTGTTTGTTGACACACAGCAGCAGGAAGCAGCTGTCCGCTGCTGGTTGAGTGCTGACGACTTCCTTTTCACTTCGCAATGCAACAAACTTCCTAAAACTCACAAGGAGGAATGAATCCACAAATAAAGAAATGTACAATGTGTTGTCGCATGTTTGTGTCAACATGACCCCTTAAAGGCGCAACACAAATATGAACGATAAATGATTTGGGATGTTGTGCATAAAAAGTCTCACACACACTGACCACAGACAGAGAGCATCTAAAAACTGACAGTGTCGTATAAAAAGTAGTTTTTATAAACTAGCGAGTAAAGAGGAACATCAGTTACACTTTCTCCACTTTCTTCACATCACATTTGACCTTTCACCCTCACGAGCACGGATCAATAACTATTGATCAAACATCTGAGTCTGCTGATAATTAAACGTAAAAAGTAGATCAGCTGCATTAGTAAAACAAATTAGACGAATTCTCTGTGCGTGTGTGTGTGTGTGCGTGTGTGTGTGTATCGCCGTTACTCCCCCATCAGCAGTGAAGTCTTCCTCCTCTGACTGTGCAGCGTTTTTAGCTGTGCTGACTTCAGACACATCGGAGCTTCCCTGCTGAGCTCAAAAGAAAAAAATTTCCCCACTTCCCCTCCCCTCAACTTCCACAGCGACATTTTCAGTTGTAAATACAGTGAAAGTGGATTTTTTTTAAATGTACAGTGAGACCTCTTTCTATTTTTGCCTCGAGGCTGATTTTCACTTAGACTCTTTAAAAATAGAAGCTTATGTTT
>JAQLOL010000010.1:24869442-24887862 GCA_029783665.1 Naso thynnoides | reverse complement strand
AGCCACCGGGCTCGAAAACTACGAAAATGGCCAACCTCGGTCAAGCTGCGACCAACGTAATTTTATCTTTGCCCTAAAGTTTGACTAATGTCCATGAAGAGAAAAAGCCTACAATGTAAATCCACGCGTGTATCACTTTAAGTCGAGCTACAGTTAAAGCTTGATTCAGCCATTTCATTGGTATACAGTCCATGTCTCAGAAAACAAGCATTGAGGGAGAATCATTTTATTGGCTGACTAACACACCGACGTCCGACTCTGCAGCAGTAGGCGGTGAAACGCCCCGTTCAGCTGGTTGCTACTGGACCTTCCTCCGGTTAGCCAAACAAGCTACAAACAAGCTAGCAAACGGCTAGTGGACTCCATGCTGAACAGTGAAAACATGGACAGCTTTGCAGCGCTGTACACTTCACATCTACGCTTTACATTTGATACAAATTAGATGCACGCCACCTCTGAGGCTTGTGGCCTTCAGCTATGAGTTTATGCTGTTTGAGTTCCAGGTGACTATCCAACATGCGCAGAACGGTTATGTCGGTCCAGGTCTGGTTGAGGCGTGTACATGCAGGAGTAAATCAGACCACAGCCGCGTTATCTGTGTTTTAGTTCAATTTTTGAGAAATTCAGTTGGACTAACATGTTTTCATGTATTCTAGAGGTCCAGTTTTAGAAGGATCAACATATGAAATCAACTTTCTCTAACATCATATAAACTGTCTGACTCCACCCTTAAATCTTGAAGCTGTGTCTTCAGCTTCGACTCGACTGATATTTAAGCGACAGCAAAGTCTTTGCCTCGTCTCAGCTGGGTGCTCGACTCTATAAACGTAATCATGAAAAACATTTAGCTGCCGGGAGAGGTCACTGCATCGTAGGAACA
The DNA here is from genome assembly GCA_029783665.1 of Naso thynnoides. Lineage (NCBI taxonomy): Eukaryota > Metazoa > Chordata > Actinopteri > Acanthuriformes > Acanthuridae > Naso > Naso thynnoides. The sequence continues at coordinate 24,886,982 of JAQLOL010000010.1, read as the reverse complement.
CAAAGAAGTGCACGGTCAGGGAAAATGTTACTGCTATCCAGCGTGAACAGGTTAAAACTTCTCACGTTTTTTTTAAAATGTCACGTTGATGTTGATGCAGACTGCGTTACATTTCTCCCACGAGATGCTTGTGTGACTAAAAGAAATCAGTGGCGCTTAAAATCTAAAATGACCTGATGATGACGCTGCAAACACTCAAACACACTCAGCAGCAGAACCGCCGACTCTGTGGTCTTTCAATATTTAACTCCAAGCAGCACCTGAGCTAGCCGCTCCTTCCTGGACTGAGCTAAGTCACACACACACACACACACACACACACACACCAAAATGCACGTGGGAACCCACATACAGTGCGTGTGCGTGTGTGTGAGCTTTAAATAGACAGTGTGTTTTCTGCTTGACTGATCGGAGGAAACTGGATCAGTGTGTCTTCCGCTGCCTTCCCTCAGCGAAAGTTCATCCGCTTCACTTATGCATATTTATGCCCTTCAAGTGTGTGTGTGTGTGTGTGTGTGTGTGTGTGTGTGTGTGTGTGTGTGAGGAACAGAGAGAGAACCCCTCTGAATGTGTAGCAGTGGGACAGTTAACCCTGGGCTGCTGCACTTAATGTTTGATTTACAAGAAATACAGCGATGTTAAAAAATGTCTTTCATGATATAATTTAGAGTGAAGAAGAAGAAGAACCAGCCTCTCACCTTCAGGCAGATTTTAATCTGCTCAGACGGAGTCGTGTTTGTGTTTGTGTGGTTTTGTTGAATCAGCTGAAGATTTTGGACGTTCAGATTTGTTTTTTTTCGTTCAGATTTGGGGTTTTTTTGACATTTACAGAAAGAACGTAACGGTTAGGCCAAGGCGTTAAATGCATCTTATGAGCCGTTTTGTCCTCGTATGTGCACGTGTGGAACTGAACATCATGATTTACGATCATGTGGTCATCTTGGTTGTTCTCGTCTTGTGTTTTTGAAGCTCCCACAGGTTTGGCACCAAGAAATCAATCAGCCAGTCTGCAAAAGAACCAGGATTCAGCATGTTCAGGAAAGTGTTCACAAGGCAGCCTGTGTTTAGTCAGAAGGAGGAGAAAAGGGAGGATGTGGGAGGAGGAGGAGAAGAAGAAAAATGAAGGAGAGGAAGAACAAGAAGACGGGGAAGAGGAAAAGGTGAAAAGAGGAGAAGATTAAACAGAAGGTGAAGAATGAGAAGAATAGGGAAACAGAATGAAGAGGAAAAAGAGGGATGTACAGCCACAATAAAATGAAAAAGAAGAAGAATAGGAAAAAAAGGAGAAGGAGCAGAGGGAGATTAAGAAGAAAGAATGACAGAGACAAAGAAAAAAAGGAGTAAAAGAAGAAGAAAAAAAGGGAAAAAGAGGAGGATACTTACAAAAAAAATGAATAAACGTAAAAGGAAGAGGGGGCTACCCGCCAAAATAAAACCATCTCCGCAAATCTGACAGTGCAAAAACCTGCCAACCTTTTCACGGACGCACGTGACGCTTGGAGCTCGTTCCAGTGCAGACCGAGAGAGAGGAAGACAGCTCGTCATCGATCTCCCTCAACATGAAGGACACCATATTAACTAAGTGGCAGCCATCTCTTATTCATACGCTGCGCATTACTTATCAACGCCCTCTCACTCCTGTAGTCTGATGGGATTTTCACGGTCCATTTATGGGACGGCGTGATGGAGCGAACGGTGGAGGAAGGGTGGGAGGAGAGCGTGTAAATCAGGGGGAGGAGAGTGTAAATAAGAGACAGAGGAGGAGAGGTGGAGGACCGCAGACATGGAGAGAAGGTGAATGACGAGCAGGCGATGGAGAGGAGACGGAAAAGAACTGAAAACATTTGACAGATTAATGACGAATGCAGCGACTGGAGGCGCTCAATCACACAGACAAGACAGACAGACAGACAGAGAGATTAATCCCCATGACCCACTTAGCAAGAGACAGACAAAAATGGCTTTTAATTTACACTTAGGAAGTGTGGGTGTGATGATGATGATGATGATGATGGCCTTATGAAACGCTGTGCGAAACACAGGAAGTGGTCTCATTAAAGATCAGATCAGAAATTTGTCCTGCAGCCTCTTAAATGCTCGTACGCGTCGTGTTCATTTTGCTTAAAACCCATCGGCTCCCCCTGCCTGAGGCCTTTTTCTCACCATAATTTTACAATTAATGTGGTAATTCTGTTGTTAAAATAAAGTTTAAATGCTACATGCACCGCGTTACCCCTGGCGCTGTCAGATCCGGGGATTTCTCCTGATAAAAATGATTAAAAAGTGATTAAAGAAATTAGGAAAGCTGGAGTTTTAAATTTAACGGCACGGTCAAACTGTTACCTGACCGGCGAACTTGAGTTGACCCCAGCGCTGAAGCAGACTGTCAAATTAATGAAAGACACACTAAGAATGAATTAAACCATAAATCATTTTAATCATCCTTTAATGAAGCAGGTGGGTGATTTTTGGCCCCGGGGAGAGTCGAGGAGGGATGAGGCTGGACGGCAAAACAAAAAACAAAAAAATCATCAGGTTTGACCAGATTTTGTCCCAGTAGTCGGTACAGATTTTTTTTGTGTGTGTGTGTGTGTGTGTGTGTGTGTGTGCCATGAACGCAGCTATGCTCCAAATTATAGAAGCCAGGTCCAAAGTGCTGAATGACTAAACATAATTAACATTTAAAAAAATTCATAAACCTTATCAAAACGTATCAGAGTCAGGGCCTGACCAATGTATGGGTTTGTCAATATTATGGGCCGACACTGGCGTGTGTATTTATATTTGTATTAATGTATTTGTTCTCTGATTTACACCAATATTAAAACTGTTTAAAAGGCCGAAAAAATACTTGGACTTGTGATTTAAAATGCTGTAATTATGTATTTTGTCCAGTAGAGGGCGGTCTATCAGTTTATTACTAATAAATGTTTTCTGTCCGGTGCACTGATGTTTGGAATAAAATTTGTTAAAATGTCAGACATCCTGCCTCCATTACGTCTTTTTCACAAGAACTCCAAAACCACATACAGCAAAGAGTAAAATCAACTGATTGATCACATATTGGAATTTTCTGGCTGCTAATATCTGTATCGGTTCTAAACATTCCATCACAGTCAGGAAATACAGTGAGCGATCTGAAACAACCTAGAGGTAGGCAACCATATTAATTTATATTCAATCATCTCCACAGCTGAATATTTCAGGATTTTATCGAGCGTTTCGGAGAGAAATTGGGTTTTAAAATCAGCACAGGATGGACGTTAAGAAGCAGAGGTCCACTTCCTCCTTCCTGTCCACATGTGGAACCGAGCTCGGGCCGGAAACTGAACCAAACGTGTCAACTGGGGGAGCACCAGTCAGAGCGATCCTGAAAACCAGCTCCGGTGCTGGACAAACTGGGGGAAGGACGCAGAAAAGAAAAGACATCTGGACAGATGGACTGCCAGAGGACGGAGGATCTGCTCAGGCGACCAAAGAAACACGGAACAGCCAAAAGAAAAAGGAAATACAACAAAAAAAAGCACCAAAGTTCACTTAAAATATAAAAAAAACCTCAAAAAATGGCCCACGTGTCCTTTGAGCAAGGCGTTTTCAAACTTCATTTGTTCAAACCTGACTAAGGTCTTAGTTTTAATTCTTGCTCCTGATCCAAATCTGGCCTGAGGAAGAACACCACACTCCTCCTCCTCCTCCTCCTACACCACAGTAACTACTCACATCACACACACACACACACACACACACTCACGGATGTGGGCCAGTGTTACATGAAACAGCAACACAATGCTGTGTGACCTATTCAAGAGATGACGCACACACACCCACAGGGCCTTTACACACACACACACACACACACACTAATTATTTGACTCATATGATGTGTGAATCAGTCGGAGGTCTCTAGTTTACAATTTGTCCCACATCCAGTGAACTCAACACGGGCCTGCAGAGGTTTCTCCCTTTTTTTGTGACTTCACATTTCAACCTCACGGCTCATCGGCTCACTGAAAATCCCTGAACACCAGACAAACTGAAACGGCCGGACACAAACGTGTGCAGAGTGCATCCGGAGAAGGACCTGCTCAGGCTGATCAATAATCACAAATAAACACAAACAGTTTCAGATGAACACAGTGAATGATAGAAGCTGCTGAACGCCAGTGAAGTCCTGACAGGAGAGAGTGTGTGTGGGTGTGTGTATTTCTGCCCACAGATGCCCAAATGACTCTAAGCATTTTGACTCTGTGTGTGTGTGTGTGTGTGTGTGTGTGTGTGTGTGTGTGTGAGTTAGACAAAATGAGAGAGAGCATTTTTGAGAAAACGATGGTGATCGATACAGTTCATTGGGATTCAGCAGAGGCCTATTTGCTGATGTCACTGTCAATATAATTGTGTCTTTAAAGACAATTTAAAGGCTTATGACGCTCTAGGTGTGTGTGTGTGTGTGTGTGTGTGTGTGTGTGTGTTCGCCCACCTTGTGCTGTTTCCACATCATGGGCAGCGTTTCACGTCGTGCTTGGCGTGTTTTCCCTCCTCCAGACACTTCATGCACACCGGGATCTTGCAGCTGGAGCAGTACATGCTGAAGTTTTCCGCTTCGTGATCCAGGCAGGTAGCCGGTTTCCGCGCGGTGGCGGGCGGCTGCTGGCCGCTGCCGCCGCCGCCGCCGCTCCCTCCCCCGCCGGCCGCACCTCCTCCCGCCGCTTGGGTCCGCGGCGGCACCAGGCGGTGCTTGGCGAGCGGACCGCGGGACGGGTGGCACCGCTGCTGGCAGGCGTTGCAGTAGTAGACGTCGCACTGCTCGCACATGACCGTCGCGTCCACCGGGTTGCGGTCGCACAGCTGGCACTTCACCGCGGCGGAGGCGGAGGCGGCGCGGTTCTGCTGGTATCGCGCCACGATGGCCTCCAGCAGCCGGTTCCGAGGGAAACCCCGGAGCCCCCGCTCGTCCAGGGACACGCTCCTGTGGCACAGCGGGCAGGTGAGGGAGCAGTGTCGGTGCGGGTTGGCAGGTGGGAACACCCGCACCCCGTTTGGAGATTTGAGCTGGCACGGCGTGTAGGAGCCGTAGCCGCTGTCCGTCTCGCTGTACAGACTCATCTTGTCCATGTCCAGGTAGTCGTAGTCAGAGCTGCCCGACGCGCGGCTCTGCACCGGGGTCTCTCCGTCCGGGGTCTGCACGGTGATGTTCCGCGCACACGCCAGGCAGACGTTGTGGGAGCACGGCAGCAGGATGGGGTCCTTGAAGAGGGAACCGCACACGGGGCATTTTAACTCTTCCTCCATCGCTCCCGTCAGTTTCGGTGGACCGGCAGGGACGAGCTGCTTCTGCGGAAACGCTCCAGCACCGACTGCCGCGGACAGCTCCCTGCGCCGCTCTGCGCAGGCGCACGGAGGGGCCGAGCCTGCGGGGCTCCCGGTTTGATTGATCGGTTTGATTTAAAGGCTCTGAAACGCCACAGATCCCCCACAATGACCTGTAAACAAGAACACTGCCTGCATCTTAGAAACACTGAGACCCTGAACGCCTCACGGAGCCCGGACATTTAACACCGACAAATAAAAACAAACGATAAATCTTTACAACCACCGCCGATGTAACATTTAAACAGTAAAATGTCTAAAAATAAATAAGTAGACTAACGTCATAGAGTAAAAAGAATAAAGATGGCGAACATTCTGAACCTTCATCATTCCAACGGTGCTACAAACTCTGTGGGTCAGGCTAATTTTGTTTTAGCTAACGACGCGTTTTATTTCCTGTCAGCAGGCTAACTTCCGGTTAGCACACCGGTTAGCCTGAGGACGGAAGTGGGCAAACGACGGCTAAACGTAAACTTAGCCCGAAACAAACTCTGTAAATATTTCTGCCTGAGTCACTCACAGAGATTTTTATCTGCAACGCAAGTTCATTAACAACGAAATACACAAATCCCATGATCCCACGCTGCTGCGTGACGTCACACATTGATAAATGAGAGCCCCCCTAGCGGCAGGGTTTCATATTGCGCGCTCAACTGCTAAACATTACGTCATACTCGGAATGTAGGCCGCAATTAGGAAACTTTTATTTATTTATTTAGCATTTTATTTGCGCCCAGCAGCTTTTAACATGAAAACAAAAGCGTGAAGAAAACAGGAAACATCTTAACAAACACAAGCTAACAGTGTTACTGGGGTCAGATTGCTAAAACCCCAAAAGATCTTTAAAAAATAAATAAATAAAAAACACCAAGTGCATGACAGTAGTGTCCTCATTGATGTCTAACTATTTGTTTATTTAAAAAAATGTTTTTCAAAGTAGCTATAGAGAAAACAAACTGTGAAAATAACTGTGAGAAAGAAATGAACAGAGCCAGAAGGGAGAGACAGGAACAGAAATAAATGGGCCTACAGGCTGATACAATTTCTTCAAGAAAAAAATGAACATTTAAGAATTTCATCATTTGCCCCCCTTTTTTTATTTACATTCACTTTCTTAAAAAAAAATGCAGAATTTTAAGTAGAATAATTTCTAAAATCCAGATAAAAGGCCTTCACTTTTCCACCGCTGACCTCAAATCTGATTAAGTTCCGTGTGTCTCTTCTGGCCTCAAAGTCTGCGATGAAGAAAAGGAAACGGGAAGGAAACCACAGATTTCTGTTCATAACTGAAAAGCATTTTATCCTCAGTCGAGTGTAAAACAGCAAACAGAAAAGCCACGATGGTCGATCACTGTGTCAACAGCGGTTGTTGTCATGATGACACTGATGATAATTTAATTTGACTGCCTGATTCTCTGCATTTGTTCTGCCTGTCAGTCAAAGGCAGATCATCATGGAGCTGAAATGAGCACAACCCAGACGAATATGGAAACTCTGAGCGTCGTTGGAGAGGACGGGTGCTCAGAAAGATGGAGTTCCGTCGTCAGTTCGATCCTGTTACATTTGTGTTGCTGTCAGCTAAACATTTAATTAACCAGACGGCAGCTGTGACTGAAGTCCCGCCGGCAGCAGCATTAATCCCACCGACCTGGACAGCATCTCCCTTAATCACTTTGCTTCCAACTGCATCGTTACAGATCGGAGTGTTTGCATACACACTCACACTTTAATGACATACACGCACACACTAAGGATGCACCATGTCAGACTTCTTGTCAATATCCCATATGCCGATATTTCACAAATCATTTTTCTGATAATCGATACCATACTGATATATATATGTATATTTTTTCCATCAAGTCTCTTCTGTGCTAAATTTACATACAGTATTATGATTCAGACTCTGACTGCGTTGGTCCACCGGCATGAAAACGCAAATAAACTACAAAAGCTTAAAATGATGCAATATTCGTTCCTTGTGCAAAAGAGGAAAAATACTTAAACTCACATTGTGTAAAACATGTCGTATTTATTTATGACAACTGCTTTTAAACAAAACAAGTAGGACACATTTGACTTAAAGCTGGATGATGCTCCCTGAGACGATCAGAACAAAACCCACAAATGACAAGGTCAGTAAACGTAACGTCTGTCCACAGGGAACCTGTGAAACATGGCGTCGACTCGAGCGTTTCATCAAGGAAACAGCAGCCTGGTGGTTATTATATCGGCAGATATCGATGTGCCGGCCAATATCTGATATTTAATTGTATAGCCAATATCGGCCGATGCCGATACTGTGTCGATAATATCGTGCATCCCGAGCGCACACATGCAAAGTTAAACATCGTTTCATTACCTGATGTGAACTTTGACCAAAGTCTGAGGCGCTTTCAAAGCCTCCTCTTGTTTCTGTCGTTTCTGAGGACATGCATCCATAAATATTTAAAAGCATGGCTGCAAATCACTTAGACGGCTCAGTAAATTTGCTGGAGATGCTCAAGTTAAACTGTCACTTTGACAGTAATGCAGAAGTTTATATGGCTTTTGAAAGTGCAGCATTCTTTGAGGGAAATCCAAACGCCCAACAGCCTCCTAAACTCAAGACTACACAGCTGTTAAAGCAGACAGAAGTGGGAGACAACAGCACCTTTAAAATCTAACTGTTGGAAGTGAAGCTCTGTGGACAGCTTATAATTTAGTCAGCAGTCAGTGACGAGTTCCACTTTGTGGAAAAGTGTCATTCTTTCCAAACACAATGCATTTATCACTTTAGGAACCCCTGACAGGTTCTCCCAGCCGTGGTCCTGCATGTGTGCGAAGCCCGACGAGGCTGGAAACAGAGCTTAAAAAATTAAACATGTTTTTTTTCTGTCACTAAAGAGGAATTGTCTTGATCCCCGCTGATGACGATTCTGAGATACTGATAGAAAATCCAAAGACAGCCCCTCCGCTGCAGTTTCATCCCGTGCTGATGTCAAAATCTCTTCATCTTTTCATCCGGTGAAATATTCACTGTACATTTCTTCGGTGTTGTCTGAATGAATTCCTCTGGAATAATCCCAGCGGCCTGATGCTTCTTCTCTGAGGATAAGCTGATAACTTCACCCGGAGCTTTCCTCGAGCCCTCGATCACATCGCTGATTATAATGAGATGAGCCGTGAAGCGGAGAGAACAATCGTGCGTTGAATCATGAATGGGCTCTAAAAATATCTGCATCATTGTGTCACGTTTGGCTTTGTTTCTCCTCTGACATGTTTGACACGGAGACACGAGCGTTTGCTCATGTTGCAATAAGACCAGTTTGGCTTTACTGTGCGATCAGCTGCAAATCAGACGGGTTGAATGACTGGATTTAGCTTTTTCTTGTTGTTTTAAGGACAAATGTTTTCCCCTTTGAGCCCAAGAAAAGAGAAATAATAATTATAATTATGGTTTTTAGGCTGTTTTCCAGGAAATAACTCAGTATTAGAACTAATGAAAATATATATTAAAAAAAACACAACATTAATGCAATTCTCAGGTACATCTAAAGTTATTGATCATTTCATTTGTTGATTTATGAGCAAATCAATGCCTTAATGTCTCAGTTGTGACCTACCAACCATAATAAAGATTTTTTCATTTCAGTCAAGCACCACAAGAGGGCAGCGTTGCCACAGAACCAGGATCATTAAATAAAATGAACTGCATGCTTTTATTTTGTACAACCACACGCAAGTGGTTTTACCAGATTTTTCATAATTTTCTGCATCTGTAAAATGTTCAAAGATCATTTCTGCATGTTTTTAGGAAGAATAACTAACAAGCAGTGGTGGGAAGTAACAAAGTGCAAAGTATTTGTACTTAAGGATCTTTTAGGCAGCCTATCTGTACTTCACTTGAGAACTTTTTTTTTTTTTTTTGGACAACTTTTATCCCCCACATGTGATCACAAATATCTGAACTTTCTGCTCGTTACATTTTCCAAACAGGCTCATTACCTGAGTTTGAGTTTTTTTGGTTTTTTGGCTGAGCTCAGGACGCTTCACCAGCCCGAACTCTCCACATGTGACGTTCTGGGAGTGAGATTCAATAATCAGCTCATTTTCTGGTGCGTTTAGGAACAGCTCGGACAAATCCTCCTGATTCTGCCTTTAAGTTTAAGAGTCTTTGCATTATATTAATATGACGTGAGCATAAATGTCCTGCAAAGTGATGCTTTTCACTTATACATATCCAAATCTGTACTTTATTACTTTTTCTTGAGTAAAGAAGTTGAGTCAGTACTTCTACTTTTACCAGTCTTTTTTTTTACACAGGTGACTGCTGGAAGGGAGCCACCATAAATGTTATGAAGTGCACCTGTGCGTTTCCCGCCGTGACAGGTTCAAATGATGCTGGGAAAAAAAAAAGGTCTTTGAAATAAATCTTTTGGGGAAAATGCAGGAATGACAGATTTTTGACAGGTGAAAAAAGAGAATACAGTGATTGGTGCTCATCAGGCAAACATATCCATTCAGTTAACACTACTGTCAATACACAGCAGGAGGACAGCGTGAACAAAAACCACATGAACAGTCCGTGTTGATCCAATTTTAAATTTTCCCCTCATTTCTTATTCTTTATTAGCAGCAACAAGACTTTTGGGCTCTGCAACAGCTGCTGCTGTGAACTGCAACTTAAATCGTTCTAAAACTACTAATAATAATAATAAAAATAATAATAATAAATAACCAACTAGAACAAACAAGAGAGCACTTTTTCCTGATGGCTTTTATTAAATTTGATGTTTTTTATTAAACACAAAGTTTGACTATTACAGCGCAGAACATTAACAAGCACATCTGCTCTTCAGTCGTCCCTTTTTTTATCTGGAAAACGATTTGATATCTCACAGCGGTCCAGTGGCATCAAAATCAAAGCTTAGTGAGTTGAAGCCTCAGCTCTTCTTAGTGAGTTGAAGCCTCAGCTCTTCTTAGTGAGTTGAAGCTTCAGCTCTTCTTAGTGAGTTGAAGCTTCAGCTCTTCTTAGTGAGTTGAAGCCTCAGCTCTTCTTGGTGAGTTGAAGCCTCAGCTCTTCTTGGTGAGTTGAAGCTTCAGCTCTTCTTGGTGAGTGCTCACACATTTGATGCCCACGTCTCACCTCGTCAAACTGTGGGAAGACATTTCAGAGAAACTCTTCACATCTGATCTGAACATTTATTTATTTGTCAGCTGTTAGTCTGAAATGTGTCCGTCTGTGAGGCGGTGCAGTGAACTCATGGTGCTGCAGGTTTTCACTGCACAGCTCCAAAGACTGGAGGAACCCTGCATTTGTCGGTCGTCACTCTATTCTGACATGAGAAGAGGGGAAAGTTCATTCAAACAAATATTAGTGTGTGTTTATGACTTTGCGGTGAACTGTGTCTTTAAGTGCTTCTCATCCGCCGGCTCCTGTCAGTCTCAGACCAGCGAGGTGGTGCTCTCTGGGTTGATTCGAAGCGGCCTGGTGCTCTTCCTCAGGTCCTGCAGCTGCTTGGCCGGCTTGCCCACGCCCTCCTCGAACCTCCGCTCCACCACCGGCAGCACGGTGTCGTGGAGGAAGGTGGCGTTCTGCACGATGAAGGCCTTCTTCTCCGGGTCCTGCTCGCAGCGGAGGCTGTAGTCCACGTGCTGCACGGCCACCAGGATGATCTCCCTCAGGCTCTCCAGCAGCACCATGTGCAGCTCGGGGAAGTAGAGCTTCAGACCTTCCTCCAAGAAGCTCATCATCTGCTTGGTGAAGGCCACGATGGTGTAGCTCAGGTTCACCCAGCAGTCGTCGCCGGTGTACTGCTCGAAGCTGCTCATGCCACAGCTGCGCATCTCATCCTGCAGAGAGAAGTTGGACACATTTGCTCGTGGTCATTAGCGGCCGACATGCGGAGGGTCTTTCATGGGAAAAATGTTCTGCGCACGCATAAAAATCACCACCTGAGGAAAGTTATTAAGTTATTTTGATGAAATGGACTGCAGCAAATATTTCTTTATACAGATTACTTTGTTACACTGTTTAGTTTAAAAAAATGAGACATAATAGTAAAAAGGCAAATCATAAGTTAGTTCAAAGTTAAGTCTTCAAATGTTTTGGGTTTTTTTTTTTGTCCGACCAACATTCAGAAACTCGACGATATTTCGTACACTAAAAGAAAACAAACACAAGCTGCTCGTCTTCACTCTCACTGCTTGATAAATAACTAAAATTAAGGATGCCAAGTACAATATTGGCCTGATACTGCAAAATATTATGTTGTTGTTATGTTGTTGGGCATGATTAATCGACGATCGATAATTGATTGTTAAGGATTTTGTCAATCACGTGATGATCAAACATAAGTATTGAATAAAAGTTGTGTTCTGCAGTGTGAGTCTTGAAGCCATGCGGTGAATTTCGCTGGTTGGCAGCAGTGAGACATCTCACCAACAGGGGGCGATACTGAACCGTGTCGTGGCTGCAGCGGGTCTCAAACGTAAACGTGAGGAAGCCAAGGGAAAGTTTGGCGTGGGAACATTCTGATCTAAACAAAAGACGAAGTTTGATGTAAACACCGTGAAGTCGTGTTTAAGTACAACACGACAGAATTGTTTCTAAAAGAGGCTCGGCTGTGTTTAAGCACATGGCAGCGTTGTGGCTCGCTGACGTCACAGCCTCGAGCTCGGCTGCTTTCACGTCACGTGCGCTGCTTAACATTTTGTTCAAGTTAAACAGTTGAACTTTTACTGCCGAGTCTGAGAGGATTGTCGTTGAGTTCTTCTTTGAAGAAAGACTTTGTTAAGAAAAAACGCGCTGTATTTTCTGCCATACAATAACGATTTATTGATAATTGATCATTGTTCCGGTGTTCGATCAACTTCCCTAGCACGAAGCCAAAAGTGCTTTTACTGACAGCTCAGCATGTTGCCGTCACGCTCGTGTCACAAAACTACAGCACACGGACGCAGCGGAGAAAAAAACAACGTCGCCTTGTTGTGCAAGCAGGACTGATGCCAGATTAAGTCAGAGCTACAGAATCTTAAATCATTTCATACCCTCGGCTGTGTATAAATACAAGTTATCATCTTCTTTGTAAAAAAAAAAAAAAAAGAATAATTATCTGTATCAGTAATTCAGGTTACCAGAATCAGCTGAAACCATCATTATCATGCATCCCTAAATTAAATAATTATTTAAAAGTTGCTGATTGATTTCCTGTCGATCACCGCGGCAATAAATCCGTTTATTGTTTCAGCCCCGAAGTTCATGAACAGAAAAGTGAAGGAAAATCGCAAAACCTCTGAGAACCAACACAAAGCAACGTCAGAGTCCACCTTAAGTTTAGCCAGAGCCTCGGGGGTCATGAGGTTCATCCTCCTCCACATCTCCTCGGAGTTGCGGTGCTTGGTGGCTTCCATGATGATGTCCTTGTAGCTCAGCAGCGCTGCCTTGATGTCTTTGACCAGCAGGGACTGCAGGGTGAAGGTCAGGTCCAGGCCGATCTCCGTCAGCTGCTGGCAGTGCTCCTTCGCCACTTTGACGCACTCTGCCGCAGTCGACAGGCTCTCTTTACTGTCAAACACCTGAGAAACACAAGAAACTCACTGAAGTTGGATTTTTTTTTTTTGCTATTTCCCGAGAATACAAATATATCCACGCTGGAGTCGACCTCCTCCACCTACCTGCTTGCTGAAGGCGTCCACAAACATCCTCATGGCTGATCGGGACCAGACCACGAAGGCCGAGTAGCAGCCCGTGTTCCCGGCAAAGTCCATCTCGAACTCCTTGGCCGTCTCCAGCAGGCTGGTGAAGAAAATGTTGCAGAGTTTGTGGATGTAGAGCAGCGTCGCTCCCTCGATGCGGAGCTGCCGTATGGCCGTTTGGACGGCGGCGGCGCGGTTCTTCAGGTACAGCTCGCAGGCTTTGGTGGACTGACCTGCAACACAGGCGAGAGAAATTCAGATTTAGTGCAAATACACGCTGACGTGTAAAGAGACGGGGCAAAGATTTCACCGCATTTCTCACATTTTGACATTTTTACACACATGAGGATAAACTGATTGACAACACACGGCCGATTCTTCAACGTTCTGGAGCAAACGTTGGAAAATTAGACTGTTTTTAACAGTTTAAAGAACAATTCTGTTTAGTTTACCTCAACACACTGAATACTGTCAGTGAAAAGAATTAAAGAGCGCTCAGAACATAATTTCAGAGAATAATAATAAAAACAAACTTCACAAAATGAGAAATATTTGCTTGTTTTGGTTTCCCTGTTGTGAAGATTTGACGTCTTGTTTGTCTGATGTGTTAATAAACTACAAATGTTTGTGTTTTGGACTGTTGGTCGGGATAGAAAAGAGATCGTCTATAGATTTCTGAAAGTCTAGGCTGCATTTTTCACTGTTTTCCTGTATTTTATAGTCAAAGCATTACAATATGAGAAACCTTAATATGCACTAATTATGTGTTAATCACAGGAGGCAGCGTCTAACATCCAAAGTCTTTTTTTTAACTGCCTCAAACGTCAACATTTGTTTTTGTGTTACAAACTTATTTCACAGAGATTTAACTGCTACATGTAAAATGACTGTGAAGAAAATGTCTGACAGAAGTGAATGAGAGCAGTCCGACTGCTGGAGGAGCTCTTTAAGCGAGAGAAGCATCGTTGGTGTTTGTGTTGATGCGTGATGCGTGATGCGTGATGTGCGGAGCGGGGCAGCACCGAGTCTGATCAGCTGGGACACGGCCCGCCGCGTGGCTCTGGGCCCGCCACGAAGTGACCGATCCGGGGACAACTCGAACACCAGGACCTCCGTCAGCTGCCGCACGCGCTCGTCCACCTTCAGCCGCAGCTCTTTGACCCTCTGGTTGACCGGCTGGTCCTTCAGATACTCGTTGAGCTTGTCCAGCAGGTCCACGGCGCCTTCGAAGTCTCTCTGGGCGATGCACACGTCCAGGTCCTCCGGCAGCTCCTGGATCCACTCGAGGCTGAGGTCCACGCTCTCTTCGGCCTCCGCCGGCTCGTCATCGTCCACGTCGAAGGGATTGGTGGACACCTCGGCCCTCACCGGAGAAGTGGGGGGCTCCTCCTCCTTCTTGTGTCTGTCCTTGGACACTTTGTTCTTCTTGGTCTCGTCCAGGATCTCCAGCCACTCCTTCTTGATCTTGCTGTTCTCCGCCTGGAAGATGCGACTGTCCGGGAACATGAGGATCTTGAACATGTCCTTCATGGGGGGGTTGTCCTTCACGTTGACCACGGCGAACGCCTCCAGGTCGTACAGGGCGTTGTACTTGTACTTCACGGTTCCTCTGCGGTTTGGCAGCCAGGTGGCGATTAACAGGCAGTCATTCATGAGGAAAGCGTGCACCCTCTGGATGGGGGCCATGTTGTCCACGTCAAACTCCGCAAGGTCGCCGTTGTAGACCAGGTGCCTCCCCGGGGTGTCCATGATGTTTTTGCCCCCCTCCACCTTCTCCAGCAGTGAGGTGAGCGTCCTCTGCTTCACCTCCTCCGTCTCTTTGGGGAAAGCAGCCTGCATCTCCTTGGAGGTCTCGTCCTTGTCTGCGGACAGCAGGGCCTGGGTGATGCTCTCCATGATGCTCTTCTGCTCCGTCAGGATGTGACTCAGCTGGTACATCTCGCTCTCCAGGTACGAAATCTCTTTGGCCGTTTCGATGAACTGCCTGTAGTTCTTGTAGACATTCTTCTTCAGGTTTTGGGCTGTTTCGTCGGCCAGGTTCTGGATCTTCTGGCGGTGCTCCTGCAAATCTCTGTCGCCATCGGACTGCTGCGAGAGCTGCTTCACGTAATTTTGCGGGTCGAAATTCGGCGATTCCAGCAACTTCCGCAGTCGGCTGCCCGTTTCCGACATCTTTTATCCGGAGTCTGTTCACTTATTTAGCCAAAATAGTGTCCAATTACTAGTAAATATGGACAGAAGAAGAGTTCATAGAGGCTCTTCTGTTAATATCCGCTCTTAACCCAAACAGGAAGTTGTAAACCAGTTGACACCCTGAGACGTCACGGGATTCGGAAAAAAAGATGGCCAACAATTCGCTTTCAAACAAACACTTTCAAATAAAGTTTTGTGTTGATTCGTGTGAATTAAGACCATTTTTCTGCGTATGTTGCTTTAGACACAGATAATATTTGAGATTTTACCTCAAAAATATATTCACCGAAATACAAAAGAACTTCCCCGTGTGTTTTTTGATTGGCCAACTATTTAAAGCTAGCACAACAAATCCCAGAATGCCTTTCTCTGATTTCAAACAAGGGAAGGTTTCGTCAAGTTTGCGTATATTAGGATTATGAAGGGGGAAAAAAGATTGTTTTAACCAGCAAAATATTACAACAGTCTGTGCCAATGTTATCAGCGAACAAACAGTTGCATGTTATTTGTTTAAGATATACATCAAAAACGAAAAAAATGCTGCGTTAACGATACATCTTTCCTTAAAATATGGACATTGTCATTTTTAAGATATTTTATTTTGAAATTCTTACCGGATGTTGTTTGGTGGTATGATTGCGACGCCATTTCTGTTGGTTGACGCTGAGCTGCTGGCGCTAGCTCTGGACGGACGGTTAGCAAACACCTCCGTCCGTCATGAACGTGTGAAGGTGTTTGCACAGATCACGGCGGTGGTCTGCGTGTTTCTGAGGAAGACGTTCGCAGATTTCACGGACTTTCTCGTGGCTCCGATGTTTCTGTGACATGATTTGATGGCCGTGGAAGCTACGTTAGCTGTGTTAGCCTCGGGAAGCTAACATAAACGTTGAACTTAACGGCTCAGCTCATAGCTTGCTAACCAGCTTACGTCACCTGTTCTCCGGGTCGGGCTGTGATGGATGAAGATCTTCTGCTCGCAATCCGGCTACAGGAGCAGTTTGACGACGAGTATGAAACGTCATTACTGTCATCAGACGGCTTCAGTGGTAGTGACCCCGGACACCGCAGTAAGAAGCGGAAAGTGGAGGCAGCTGGAGGGGGCAGTGATGTCGTTCCCTACCGGAAGCCGACTGTCCAGCCCGAGCGGCCGCTGTCCATCGTGGACGCGTCCTGGGAGACGCTGGACCCCAGCCCCGACGTCAGAGCCATGTTTCTGGAGTTCAACGACATGTTCTTCTGGGGGAAACTGAGCGGCGTCGAGGTGAAGTGGAGCCCGAGAATGACTCTGTGAGTGGTTTGTAGCGGTTTGTGGGTGTGCTGCTGCTTACCAAAGAGCTTTCAGTGGGGTTAACAGGAGGAGTGTGTGTGTGTGTGTGTGTTCAGTCTTCTTCTCTCCTGTGTTTTCCGTGCAGGTGTGCAGGTGTGTGCTCCTATGAGGGCCGAGGTGGACTGTGTTCAATCAGGCTCAGTGAGCCTCTGCTGAAGCTCCGGCCGAGGAAAGACCTGGTGGAGGTGAGGAGGAGACGCACAGTGACTTTGCCTTTTCAGAGGGATTTGACAATTTTGATCAAATTCCCCTTGTACAAAGATTATTTCCAAATATTTGCAACGCTTCAATTTGCAATTAAGAGAATCACTTGCATCAAAACAGCAGCTGTCTGTCGTAGAAACAAGGAGAATTACAGTGAAAACACACCACAGTGCTGAACATGTCCCCAGAGTAGAGCTCATTTAAAGTATGAGACATATTCAGTCAGTTTACTAAAAGTGGTGATTAGACTGAAAAAATAAAGCGTCTAGAAAACGTGAAGAGGTAAAGAAATGTATTCATAGTTCTAATAAAATGCAGCCAAATTTCCTCCTCAGCCAAATGGCAACTTTCTGACTTTCACATTGGGGCTCTTCATGCATGTTGAAAGACATTTTACCTTTGCTCCTCCCTCTCCCACACACCTGTCTCAAGAAACAGATGTGCAAAGTTCGACCCTCTTTGAGGAGGCAGTTTCCTCTGAGCTCCCAGGTCCCACCTGTGAACGTCAGTGATGAAGCTTCATGAAGCGCCGAGGCTTCCCGTCAGACCGGTTCACCCAAAGGCGAAGCTTCACCAGGCTTCATTTGCTTCACGAAGACATTTACTGGAAAAAAATACAAAACAAGCAATACTATTCCAGTGACATCATCGGTTTGAGGTGTAGACTTTTGGAACTGAATTGAATAAAACTGCTGTGATGTCAGTGAACATGTGAGGCACTGACATTAATATTCTGAGCAGTAAACCTTAACTTTAAGAAATGACAGTG
>JAQLOL010000010.1:24839387-24861365 GCA_029783665.1 Naso thynnoides | reverse complement strand
TTCCAATTTGAGAACTAGTTTTCTTTTTTTCTTTCTTTTTTTTTTTTTACACACAATTTTATTTTTATTATATTCATCCCATATTTTCTCCAAACAAAATAGATGAATTGAAAAATATTCTATAACATTTTAAACGTTAACTATATTCAGTAGGCCACTAGAGATACAGACAGAAGCTTTGCTGTTGTATTTTAAATGAATGTTTGAATCGATGTTTGAAATGAATGAGTGAATCATGTATTTTGTGGGAGATAGGGGCGGGACTCAGATAAGCTGTTAGCTTCTCCTGCACCATTTTCGGCCATGTGCTGTTTTGTAAAACTGAAATTGTGTGTGATGAACTCTGATCATATGAACATGCCCGAAATAAATAAATAAATTTAAAAAAAAAAATACTGTCTAGTTCAGTAAAAGATATGAAACCAAGTCCACTTTTATGATGTAATAGATAGAGAAGGCCCTTAGCAAACCAATAGCCTATCTATAACCAATCCTATTTCAACATGAAAGTTCTGGTTTAAATTATGTACATTTTAAATAAACTTGTTAAATTAAAAAAAAATTAAAATGTCCAGAAGTGATGCTTTTATTTCTACGGTCATACCGGAAATGTGATCGCTTGATTTCGGATAACTTGACGTGGCGTCACTGGCCGCTGGCGGAGAAAAACCACGGCTGTTGCGCGGATTGTTTGCTGTTTATTCTCCGTGTTTGTGTGATTTGAAGACTAAACAGTCGACTTTAGTGTAAATAGTCGCGTCGCTGCGCTCAGTAACTCTCGGGACAATGAATGGAAAGTCAGCGAACGGCTCTGCCGGAGGAATGGCCTGTATCGAGGGTCTCCCCCCGCTGCCGAAGAGCCTGAGCGGCTTGCTGAACTCAAGCGGCGGCTCCTGGAGAGAAATGGAGAGGATGTACGTGAAGAAAACCATGATCCAGGACGACCTGAGCCGAGGCAGGAACAACGCCGACAACCTGCTGGCGAACAAGCCGGCCAACCTGGACGCTGCCCTGGCCCTTCTGCGGAAAGAGATGGTAACAACTGAACCGGAGTTCATTTTTGTTTGACCCAAAGTGCTCCGTTGTTCTCGCACTGTTTGTCGAGAGCCGTTTAATCTCAGCCTGCCGTCCAGCCAAAGTCCCTAAAGGAACTTCGACAGTTTATGTTGAGTGGCTTTTGGCCAAACTTACACATCTATTTTCAAACATTTTAAGGCTTTATTCAAACTATTGCAGCCTCCTGCTGAATTCGGCAAACATACAGTTAAATATAGTCATCATTATTATAACTAAAAAATCAACTTTAAGATGCGAATCTCTCTTTTTTTTACCAGCAGCCTGCTTAACAGTTTTTGTTGAAGCAAGATGCACTGGATCAAACCCAAAACTAGGAGCTTTTATTTGCATTGTTCTAAGTTCTGTGTATTAAAGTTGATCATTTGCAGAAATTATGAAAACACTGTCTTAATTCCAAAAATGTATGACTTCACATGCTACACAGTGCTCAAAGTCGTTTGTAGGCACTGAAAGATAAAACGCGAATTTTCAAAATGAAGTCTGGCATTAAGAATACTTGACACCAGAAAATGGGACCAGGAACAGCTTCGCACTGGGTCATCATATGAAGCCATGATGGAGACCGTGCTGGTGTTTATTCTAAGCTCACTTTAAAGCCTTTTAGCTTCAGTTTAAGAATGATTCATGAGCTATAGCATAACATGCTTTTAGTGTGATAACAAATATTCTTATGTTCATGGAGGTGTGAGCCTAGTGAGACACTTACTTATTAAAAGCTGGTTTTCACTGTCTTGGCAGCAGCAGGGGTTGTCATAACAGAAACAGAGCAGATTATATTATGAAGAAATTTTACTTCATCATGGCTTTTGGTCAGTGCATAACAGTCTCCTCATGTCCACTATTTCAGTTAGAAAAGGTCAAACGTTGGCCTCGTCCATTTGAATGTTTGTTGAAGGCTTTACTAAATCCTGTTTGTGCTTCATGGTTTTTTTTTTCCCTGCTCAGGGCTTTTTGCTTCATTGCTGTCAATGTGTTGCCGTGAGTTTGTGGTTAATAGTGTCTAATAAGTTGTCAGTGTCCTATATTTTAGTCTCAGTAAGCCGCTGCCCAGTTTTATGGAGCGCAGTGCTCGATCTCAGCTGTTTGAACTGACTCTGACTCGCATGTTTGCCCACTGTGACTCGTTTGAAGACAATGCTGTGACCCTCGGCTGATACTGCACTGTCAGCTGAGAGGTATGCGGCAGAAATGCACATTTCAGCCCTGCCCAGGGGGCTGTCTTCAGTTTAGAGTACCGATCACAGATTATTACAGGAGGGACCTTTCATTACCTTTACTTTTTAATGTTTAGGTTTGTTTTTTTTCTTCTTTTGTGTGGTTATTGTTCATGCATACAGTTGATTTCTGCAGGTTGTATCAAACCGGCTCAGAAAAAATTGCCTGTTTCCTTGTGGACTTTAAAAATAGCTGAAGTTTAGAACCAGCAAACACTGAATATCCTAAAATCCACAGAGGAACCCCTTCAAAACAGTTGGAATGTGTCGTGTATTAATTAAAATTTTCACGCTGCCCTCTGCAGGTGGGTTTGCGGCAGCAGGACATGTCCCTGCTGTGCCAGCTGTGGTCGCTCCACGAGTCGATCCAGGAGTACAAAGGCAGCTGCCAGGACCTGAGCGCCGCCTCCAGCCTCAGCATGATGGACAACGGCTACTTTGACGAGGACGATGAGTATTACCCAGAGCCTGGCGCCACTCCCACTGGGGAACAGCCGGACGGAGAAGTCGGGGATGAGACGGCGACAATGGCAGCGGCCAAGAACGGGAGCAGCGGTGGCAAAGACGACAGCTGGGACTCCTTTCACATCACCATCTGAGGCCTCGTTCCTGGCATTTTTCTGCAGATGGATTCGTATTTTGGGGGTAAAAGACTTGAGCTGGAGGGAAAAAAGTTGGAACCGCTCTGGAAACCTTTTGGAACTGCCGGTTAGAGATAGCAGTTAGTCGGTATCTCCCAAACACAAAGCTCCAGCTGACCTTCGACTGCTCCTCAGGTGAAACGATCCCCTGCTTGTGCTGCAGAAGTGTTTTGGTTTTTTTGCAGCGTGAACAGGAGCCTCATCAGACCGCGGAGCTGAGAGGCCGGGCGTTTTGACAAGTGGCTTGTTGACACCTGCTCAAACTCAGGAGTGGAGATGGATTGTGTTACAAGACTTCATTTACTCAAAATTAGGCAATATATGTATTATTCCTTTTTGTAAACAGCTCTGCTGCTGCTTCTATATCGAGCGGGTTTTGCTAGCTAGACTCCCTTTTTGGCAGAACACTTTTGCATATACGAAATATATGAACAAAGTTGTATTATTTATTATATAATATAAACAATGAGATATTTGCTTTCCTGTTACTCTATGGACGTTTTGTACTGCGTCTCTGCCCAGGTACAAGGCTACAGCATTTACAGGCTGGGAAGGTGAACACAGACGGCGGGACTGCCCAAGTCTGCGGTCGGTGTCGCTGTAAAGAGACTTTTTGGACACGTCGATGGCGACGGTGTGTGTGTGTGTGTGTTACGTTCAGCTAGTGAATCATTTCTTCTCATAGATGCACAAGGCTTGGATCAAAGCTGTCAGACATCGAGGACAGAGAAAGACACGACGTCCTCAAACCTGTCCGCAGAGTGAAAATCAGAAGTGAAGGCTCCAGTTTCTTGCCCTTTAGACGGAGCTCACGTTTGCGTAGAAAATGTGAAATGTTTAAAATGCTGGAGACAGTTTTAAGTGTTTGTGTTGGTGCAGACCTGCGTGCTCGGTGCACCGGGTTTCCTTGAACCGGCAGAGCTGTTGGTACTTGGATGCATTTCTGACCTGTTGGTGTTAAAAAGCCCAAATGGTTTCGAAACGGCTAATCGCGCTGTGCTGCGTGTCACCTTCATGATGCATCAACTGACTTGGGTCTTGTTTTTCTTCGGACCTGTCGACAACAACTTTGTGCTTTGAAACGACAATGAAAACTATTCAAATAAGGCTCAAGTCTTAAGTAACAACAGCTGCTTCAACATGACGAGGTAGCAAGTGCTTAGTAGCAATAATCAGGCTAAAATGACTCACTAATTCCACATAACCAGCTTTGAGACTTTTCTGCTTAATAACCTCAAATCAAATACATTTTGCCAAGATTGAGAAACGGTGATTGGCTGTGATTAACCACTTGCTAGCGGGGCTGTTTGTCCCTTCATCACAGTGACATCGATGCAGGACTGAAAGTGGGTTCATGTGATTCGGCCTGTGAGGGTCAGTGAGGTTGAAACATTTACTTTAGGCGGAACAAACTTGTTTTTCTGGGTCGCTGTGGCCTTCAGACGTATCTCGCAGCATAAACACAAAGCTGCGATCCTGGTAACTGCTGTCAGATCAATACGGGGCGGTTTCTCATGCCTCTTGAATTCTTCATCTTACTCCAACAGCACATGTGTGCATCTCGCTTGGAGTTACACCAGAAAAGACGAGAAGTGAGTATTTCAGTGGCTGAAATGTCCTCATCCAAAAACTTCATACAGGTCACTAACAAGATTGTAACAGCAAGTGTGTTTAATTCCAAATAACTTGCCCTTATTGTAGTGGGAAAGTCTTTTACTGTTCTGACACAGTGCTCTCCTGGTGAATCTCCTCTTAGTGTTTTTGATTGAGCCTTATTTTAGACTCTAAGTATGTTTTGTTTCTGCTGCTGTCGTACGACGAGCAAAGACGTTTGGATGTGCAGATGTTATCACTTCTGCCGCACACATGAATGGTCTTCCTCAGTGTCGACTCACTGCGGCAAAGGTCTCAGCTGAACCTGCAGCATGCGACGCCACGGCTTCGCTGCTCCGTCGCTCGGACGGAAACCGACTTTACTCCGTCGACACCCAGCAACGCTTTGAGAAGGTGTGACAAGTTTTTAAGCGTGTCGGTATTGTGTCTGTGTAGATCATGTGATGCCGTCTGTTTGTTGACTGGTTTACCGTTTGTGTGCTCACGGAACACAAACCCAAGAAGGTGCAGCACTCAAAATGAAAATGTATTTGGTTTAAAAACGGTTTTCTAATGAGCTGAGTCTGATTGGCTCCATTTGACCTAAAAGGTACAGTTACATACTGACATCTGAGGAAAGTCTTCACCGGCTGTTTTACAGCTGATGTCGAGTTTTCATCTCGCTGTTACGAGCTTCTTTTATTTGTTTTCTTTCATGTTTTATTTTGACAAGTAAAGTTCTCTGTCGTATCCACACGACTGTGCAAACTGGGGCTGATGCTGATAACGATATTAGGGCACAAGTAAATTCCGATAACCGATAAATTGGCCAATATTATCCATACATCTAATATTGGCTGAATGTATTTATGAAATACTTATGACAAAGATATGTACTGGAGACAGGATATCCTTAATCTTAACAAACTTCATTGCAAACAGCACGCTGAACAGTGAACACTTCACTATTTAGTTAATAAATAACAGACCGCCATCTGCTGGACAAACTATGTAATTACACCCTTTTAAATAACAAGTCCAAGCATTTTTTTTCTAGCTGTAAACAGTTTTAATATCGGCGCATACATATGAAGAACATATGGAGAACATATGCACTGATACTCTATCAGCAATAGGTCAATATCGTCTGTAAATATGTGCAGACTGGTGTATCGGTTGGGCCCTAGCTAAGAGCCCTAAAGTCAAAAGTATCATGTCGGTAACTGTTTAAAAAAAAAACAAAAAATAATTCATAGCAAACTACAGACGTTACAGCACTGAGAGGATAGTAAAGACATTTTAGAAAATTTACTCATTTGCTTTCTTGCCAAGAGTTTGCGGAGAGGATCGTTACATGAAGCTAGCTTAGCTTAGCATAAATACTGAAAACGGGGAGGAAGCTGCTAGCATGGCTCTGTCCAGAGGTAGTCACAGATCTAAAGCTAAAGCTCACAAGTTAACGGCGGACTGCACGAGTGTCTTTCATTTATTTGATCTGTAAAAAAAAAAAAAAGTTTAAGAACAACACTTGGCTTTATTGGGCATTACATGCAGGAGTGTAAGACAGCAAATAAGTTTATTTCTCAACGTTAAGAATTTACTCCTTCAACAGTTTGATCATTTTCATGATCAAAACATTTGAGGTGAAGTTAGTATTTGAAGAGGATTCTTCCTCTTCTTCCACTTCCTTTGCCTCTCTGGAAATCATAACACACCACCACCTACTCACTTTTAAATCCATAAAACTTCCCTCTTAAAATTCACAACAGAAGTTTCTAAATGGAACCAGAAACCTAAAATAACTCCTCAGTAGCATCTGATGGCGCTGACTTCATTGTTCAGTAAGTGTAATTGAATGTTTGCTTTTTGTTATTTGGAATCTTCAGCTAATCGGAGCACATTTGCTCTAACAACGCAGCTGAAGCATTTTCAGTCAAAGCTCGACCTGAGACGTTTTATTGGATGTCCACACATTGAGTGCCTTTCCAGACCTTCAGGCGTCAGACCTGTAACCTGCTGTTCAGGTCGAGGATGAGAACTTGCTATAGACTGTTCGTCATTTCACCTGCTCGACACGCTTGTGGCTCTTGAAGCAGCCACCTGTAGAATTTAGAACTTGACGATTTGCAACCTCCTAAATCCCTTAATGGTGGTGAATTGCATCACAACAAATCTGCGTAATCCCAGAGAGAGCTGCTTAAAAGGTGAGCTAAGAGATTTGGAGGTTTGCGCCACTGTTCCTCCATCAGATGCTCCTTCTTCACTTTGGTGACGGGGATGCAGCTGTTGACGTCGTGTTTTTGATGCTTCCTGCTCTTCACACAAAGTGAGGAAGTTCTCTTCCTGTCTCTGTTGACGGAGATCTGATGTTTAATTTGTGAGGGGGAACAAACCTTCTTTCAAACGTGGATCACCTCATATGCATGAAGTAACTCCGATTGCGTCAGTTTTGTGCATTTATTCTCTCTATTTTAATTTTCAACACATAGTGGCATTAACTCTCAAAACTTTTAACAGCCTTAAAATCAGTCCCGTCTTTTATAAATTTAGGTTTGCACACCTCGTTTGCTCCAGTGTTAAGCTACAATCGTGCACTTGTTTGTGGTTGTTTTGTGTTAAATTCTGCAAAACTAAAACTACCTGATCCTCTCTGAGTCGGTCTGTATGACGCAGGCACACGGTGCTCCTTCTACAATAACAAAACTGCAACTAAATCCAGCACAGGAGAGCAAGAAAGGCGCTTCGAATTGAACACCAGCAAATAGTAGCCAATATTGTACCAGTAGCAGTTGAATAGTCTGTAATTTCCTACATCGACGACCCCCTTTTTTTACGTGATTATTGGATGTGTAACGTGGTGATGTCATCTCAGGGTAAACTGGTTGCTCCTGATGAGAAATGGCTTCACCTTTAGAGGGACAAAAAAAAAAAGTCTTAAAATGTTTGAACACGATTGTAATGTGACACTTTTTTGTCTGGTTGTTTTTTCTTCCTTCATTCAAAAGTGCAAATTGTGTCCATCGACAACATACCTACAGCGACCACAGCTGATTTGTTTGAGTGTAAAGTGTGTAAATGTCACATTCGGGTCCAAGTGTCTTATTTTGAAAGGGTTTTCTTTCTAAAGGCACCTTTTTTTCCATCAACTTTGGACAATCGCATGAAGAAATCATCGTTGCAAGTGGCTGAAAGATCAGTTTTTCTTCTTAAAGTGGCTCCAATAGACCAGAATGCAGTGCGACCACTAAGTGAGGGGTATTACTGTAATAACAGTCACACCTCTGGTCATTTCACAACCCTTCTTTAGTGGTTGTTGAGAAGCATTCTGGGAAAAAATATCGTAAGGACGTGGAAATGAGTGCATCAGAAATAGCCAGTTATAACCTTTCAACACAGTAACTTCATCAGAGACTTTTTCTTTTTTTATTTTCTGATATTGAAATGAGCTCTCAAAGGGCCATCTTACACTCTCCTTAAAAGAGGTTTTCACTAAAACTCAGAATTATTCTCTGTTAAGCTGACTGGTTTTGTTTCGGCAGTTGAATTTTTGCACATGAATCAGCAAAGATGTGCAGCCGACCATTAGGACTGTTATTATTATTCATGTAAGACTATATGTATTCAGACTATTATCCACTTTCTCTAATCACTGGTTGCTGCTGTCCAAATGATTTCAGTCTGTTGTTGGAAACCCAGAAAAGTGAATTACCTGACTTCATATTTATGCTGTTTATCATTCATTATAATCATTCATTAAATCCTTATAGTGGAAAAAATGTTTGAAATGTATTTGTATGGTGTTGCATTTGCAAAAGTTATTCAGCGAACATGTGAAGCCTGTGTTGTTACCATCCATCATTGATTCATCTTTGACCATACTACTGTTTCTGTGAAAAAATACTCTCAGTCCTATCACAGTAATTATACTGATATGAATTTAATAAAGTGATTCCATACTTTGCAGGTTTGGAGTGAACATTTTTGACTTTTGAAACACAGAAAAGAACCTGAACCAAATCCTGGTGGAATAGTTTGGAGAAATATTTTGGAGTTAAAGCCCCACCAAGAAACTTTCATTTTGTGTTGATTGTAGCGCCACATGTGGACAAAAGGGGTACTGCTTACTGATGTAAAGATCCTGTCTAGTTTGAGCTTTTGTTTTGGAAGGGAGTGAAATAAAAACGCCTTTTTTGTGCACAAAACCATCTCGGCCTTAAACATAAAATAGTGAAATGATCTAAAGACAAATATCCTCTTGTTTCCGACCATAGATAGTAATAAAGAGAACAGCGCATTAACAACAAATCATCTCTTCTGGTCTGTGTGCCGTAAAGCGTTTCATGGCGTCTCCACAGTCAGTGGACGGCAGTGTGAATGACAGGATAGTAATCTCTAATCTCCTCACCGATGGTCTTATGTGAGGATTTAGGTAAGATGTGAGGCATCATAAACTGAGACTGCTTTATAACTAGTTAAAAGCTTGTTGTTGGGACTTTAAATTGGACCTAAATGAACAAAGTTTATCCCTGACCAGAAGAGAGAGGACACGAAAAGCTTAGAGAAGAGGAGAACAAGTTGTTCAGACTTCGCACATACCGAAATACTGAATATCATCAGTCTTAAAATATCTACCAACCCCAGTGAAACTCTGTAAGCCTCTCAGACCAAACTGCAGTCCTCTCCTCTCTGCTGCCCTACTTCTTCTTCTTCTCTTCCTGAATGCATCTCACCCTGACCTGCATTTAAATTCACAGATCTGCATTTCAGTCTGGAGAAGCTGCCGCGCTGGCGCAGTTCCGCTTTAATTGATCATTACTGCAGCAGGATGTCTCGCTTTGATGTAGCAGCTCCACATGCTGGGAGCTGCAGATGAATTACTGATGATGATCACACTGTTTATATTTTCACACTCCGAGACTCTGTTTAAGTCCTCACAGACCTCCCGTGAGACTGAAGAAATGGGTCATGCATCAACACTCATTAAAAAAAAACAACAAAAAAAACCCTCCATATGTGCAGCAAGTTTTCTGCCAGTCTTTGTAGACTATCAATGCCCCGTGAATTTTGCCCTCTGTGATAATAAGCATTGAAATCTCAGCCTGGCAGCTCTCTGCTGTGCCTGCTGACGTGAAACAGCAGCTTCACTCTGAGCACTAACATGACTGACGAAGGCCGTCAACTCTATTTTTCTGGGGTTTCCACAGCTTGTTGTACCTTACCAGCATTGTTCTTAACGCACAAGATGCTATAATATGATACCCAGTGTTGGGGAGTAACTAGTTACATGTGCCGAAATTATGTAATTTAATTACAAAACCAATGTAACTATAATCTATTACAGTTACTGAGAAAGAATGTGTCATTAAATACAGTTACTTGTGACAATGTTAATGATCACAAAGGGGGTTACATCTGAATATTCTCTGTGAAAAGTTTAGGCTGTATGTTGAATAATGTTTGCTTTGTTTCTTTACATGGTTTCCTTGTGCACAGTGTCGTCTTTTGTCATTTCCAGTCAAGGCAGTTTAGTAAAGTTTGATGCTGCTCTGATGCTTTTGTTTTTTGGTTCTCTTGTTTGAATTTGCTGCACCCCACATCTGCCATTAGCACTGCCTGGTTTAAACATCTGAAAATGGTTTGTGATTGAAAACATTTGTCGGGAATTTAGAAAAGTAATCAAGAAGCAATCAACTGTAATATTGCTTTAATAAACTAATTGAAATAGTTACATAACTTGTCATATTTTAAATAGGGTAACTAGTAATCTGTAACTGATAACATTTTCAAAGTAACCTTCCTAACTCTGACAATACCACACGCCATGACTCTATACAATGTGATATGATACACTGCAATTAATCGCAATACCATACATCGAGATATGGACGTGACGTGTTAAGATACAGTACAGTATGAAATGATACGATAAAATACAAAACAACATGAAATCTCAAGATATGGTACAGTATGTTAAGATATGATATGTTAAGATACAGTACGGAACAATACGATATGTTAAGGTACGATACGATACAGTTCAATACGATATGATATGACACATTAAGGTAAAATACAAAGCAATACAATACCAATATTCAATATGATATGATTTGATACCTTATGGTACAATATAAAGCTATGATATGATATGATACGATGCGATACGAAACCTTAAGATATGGTGCGGTACGATACGTTATGTTAAGATGTGATACGATACGATACGATACGATACGATACGATACAATACGATACAATACGATACGATACAATATGATTAGATACGATACGATACGATACAATACGATTAGATACGATACGATACAATACGATACGATACGATACAATACGATACGATACAATACGATTAGATACGATACGATACGATACAATACGATACGATACGATACGATACGATTAGATACGATATGATACGATATGATACAATACGATACGATACGATACGATACGATACGTAGGGATACTCACAGGGAGATTTGTCTGAACTCAAAATAAACTCTTCATGGTATGCTAGCAGTAGAAGGTTGTGATTTACTACATATTGTAACACCTCAAGTTTCACGTATTCCACATCGCAAATGTTGCACATTTTATACAAGCAGTAATAAAACACTGAAACTATTGCTCAACCTCTGCAACCTAAAGCAACATTATGTAGAATTTAAACGTAGGCGGGCACAAAGGAGTTTTTATAAGCTGCCGGAGGGAAAGAGCGAATGCTCTGCTCGAAGAACACGACATCGGTCAAACACTTCGCCCCGTGCTTGCCTGAGAACGGACTGCTCATACTCTGACTGAAGTGCTGATTATTTTTCAGTCCGTACCAATACTCGTTACATACTGTAGTTTTGTAGATAAATGTTGAACTTTTTACTCTTTCATCGTGTGACTGCTGTTGTTGCCGTGCATACAATGTCGTAATGTAAAATATACAATAATCACGTAACACGGACAGGCCATTTTGCGTGCATAATAAATTGTTTTACTTTTATACTTGGAGTACGTGCTAGTAATGCTTGAATCAGTTGACTGAAAATTACTGTAGCTATTTTTTTAACCCTATATTCAACTCTGTGAGAGCCTCAAAATGCATTCAGATGAGTGAATGGACATTAAAGCTTCGGGATTTCAGGAATTCAGGAAATTGTTTTAAGAGTTTTAACCAGTCTAACTGTACTAGAGTGGATCTGATGTGAAATAACAGGACCAAATATAGCTCTATATATCATGAAACATGATTTTAAAATGGTTTTGATATTTCCTTCCTCTGAAAGCCCATCACACTGACAGTTGTCGTGCAGTCTGCCCATGCGGCCTGTCTCTCTCTGCTCTGTGCTCTGGTCTCGTGTTGCCTGCCTGCCTGAACGTCTGTTGGGAGATTAAAGCAGATTAACATAATCTTGATTGAGCGAGCAAATCCAAGGTGCGCATCACTCTCTCCAAAGGAGGGATTGGACAGATTGCCGCATCAGAGTGCGGCTGTGGGAACTGGCAGAATGTTTGTCTGTCACACTGACACATGCGCCAAAGTCGCCATTTGTTGATTATTGTTGGTAATTCTTGCAAAATATTCTTTCTATAACGACCTTCTGTTTCCTTTGCATTGTTCTTTTCAGTCCCAGTCTTTTGATCCCAGTTGGACCAGTTCATGACCGATATGTTTTCAGGTCATGCATGGACGTGTTTCCTCTTTGGCTAAAATATAAATGATGACAGGTTAGTGCGCAACGTGTCTCCCTATAATTTAATAGTTCATCATTTGGACATTAATACGTCCTTCTCATGCATTTCTCTGTGTTGCTTCCTGTTGACTCAACTGCACTAGAACAGCTTTGAAAACATTCTTCATAACAAGTCATGAGGCTGAAGGGTTTTTCTGCTTGTTTTAAACCGTGCTAGCAGTCAGTCTATCACTTTAGTCCAGGCTGAAAAACCATGAGGCTGACATTTGTGTTTGTTAATAAAGATTTCTCAGCAACAAATTTTCACTTGCTATGACGTGCTGCACAGATATTCATGTTCTCCTCAGAATTAGTTCCAACTTTGGAGCTGCCTTTATATTTGCACCATCTTCAATAAATTCCTGACAAAGCACCAATTTTTATAGCTTTTCTAGCAGTCTGTTGCACCAGGAGGGTAAACTGATTTCAGGTTGTGCTTATTTACCCTCCTTGGCTCTCAAACATGGTCCAGACCTGGTGAGCGGCTGTGAGGTGACTGCTGTGCCAGTAATCTGATTAGTCAGACTCAGATTAAACCACTGCATGCCTCTGTAATTGACCAACACGTTCCAGACTCCACATTTAGAAACTGTTCACAGAGATTCTGTGTTCTGAAAACAGACGGGTTGATTCCCCTGCTTGTTTCTACTCGTGTGCATCAATTTACAGAATTTAAAGAATGCGAGATTAAAATAAAGTGATCTGGAAATCTGATATCCGGATAAACTTTAAGAGTAAGTCTCCCATTACTCTTATTTTAACTGACAAATTGTGTATTTTCTACAAAATGCTTGAATGGAAGAACGACTTCTAATTGTATTCAATTTTAAAATGAAAACAAAAAGACAGATTTTAAAAAATGACTAAACAAACTCCAAATTATTGCAGCCTTTTACCATCAGATCCATAAAAACACCATTTTTTTTGTTGTTTGTTTTGTTTTGGTGGAGTATATTTTACAATCTCTGTGTTCAAATTGTGAACTGATCTTGAGAGCCTCTCTCAGCAGATCCTGCAGCACAGATCCACCCATGGTGAGGACACCTAACAAAACATTCCACGTTCGTGTGCTGTCGCTCAACTATTCACAGGCTTGTAAAAACACGAATCCCTGCGCCGAGGCAGCACAAGCACATAGGTGCACAAAATCAATAATCACACAGAAATCTGGAGTATTTTTTTTACAGGTTTAGTGTGCACATACTGTAACATATGCTGTGTCTCTCTGCAGCTCACTGCAAACTCGCTTTACAAGTTTGTTTTATCACAGAAGGGAACGTCGGCAACAGCAAACCACAGCTGTTTCAAAGGCATTCTTTAAGCATTAGTAGAAAGTACAAATAAAGGTTAAGATTTCTGTGAATATCACACAATTGTTGGGATATTTTCTCTCAATAGGACTTTTGAGCAAGTACACAGAAACAAATATTTAGGAGGTCAAGTATGAAAACCTTTTTTTATAAATAATATGGTAGCCTGTAAATATTTGTAATGGAAAAGCAGCAAAAACAATAATATATACTTTTAAAAATACACATGTACATCTGCTATTATCGCAGCGTTAGAGGACCATTCCATATCTGACTTCTCTCCATCGGCAGAGATCTCTCCTGTCTTCTTAAATACTGATGTTAAAATGTGACCATTTTTATACTTTAACAGATGTCAGGCTGCATTTTTAAAGCCCATTCATTTCCATTCATGTTGAAACAGGGTACAGAGACACCACAGGACACGTGAAAGTTGCCAGGTTTCGGTAATTCACCCTTCTAAAGAGAACAGGAGCCGTCGAGACGAAAGTTTTCATGCCTGGAAAAATAGTTCCTCGCATGTGCTGCCTGCCGGGCTCGAATATTAGCGTGAAGAAGGATTTTCTACGTTTTTAAGGTACTTTCTGTAACTTTATTGAATATGGACAAAATGTAAACAAACATGTTATCTCATAGATGAAGCTATTTGGGGAAAAATGGGCGGGGTTTATGTAAGCTTTGTGGCCGATGCTGACAAAGGACAATGACATGTAGGAACACTGGGACGGTGCTTCAACGAGCTTTCACAGTGTAGTTTTAGTCAATTTCATTTCGAGAGTGCCGCTTAAAACAGCGGAATGAATAAACTTTTCTTAAAGCACAGAGGATCAGAGGGTGGAAGAGGTGAGATGTAAATGAAAGTGTCGTCTAATTTCTTCAGTAAAGACAAAAAACATTATAAAAAGACACAAAGGTACAAGTCTCAGTGTTAAATAAAAACAAGAACAATTGAAGTGATATCAGACTGAACAGGTTATTTACGGTCAACAGACAATATTGATTAGCTGATGCATCATGCTGTGCGTTTGAATGTCTCGTATCAGCTGTGGTCTGGCCCCGTGGTTGGGTGAGTTGTCTGTCAGCAGAGCTGCCACAGATGGTTTTGTTCGGGAAGAATTCAGCCTCGCCTGTCGTCACGTGTTCGGCACTGCAGCAGATTTCTAATCACCACAACGCTCCTGCAAAGACTCCTGGGTGCTGAGGCGAGTCCAGCTGACCCTTTCTGCAGCAGGTAAGTGGAGGAGAATACATTCCCCTCATTCCACAGACGGCTGGTCTGCTTCAGACTTTTGTTTTGCAGGTTGCACAATGCTCTGCGAACAGAGGCACACACTCCCACTGCAGCAGCTGGTGAAAACGTTTCGTAATGATCACTGTGAATCAGATGTTTGGCAGCATATCTGCAGTTTGGCGTTGGAGGATTTTACTCCAAATTCTCTAAAACTTGCAACAAGTAAACTGCAGACTCATCTTGATTTGCTGCAGTGCAACATTTATATTCCATATTTTCTTAACTTACAGTTTAAAAAACTTTGGCTTGTATTTTAAATGTCTTTTAACAGTGTTGTGTTGCTTTTATATTCGGTATTTTGCTTGAATGCCCTTTGTGCTCAGTGTGAAGCACTTTGAACCGCTTGCCTTGCCTCCCAGACGAGTCTAAAGGGAAACTGGTTTGTTTTTACATGTTTTGGTAATTACCAAAAGTTTTCTACTTGGATTTCGGGGAAACGATTTCCTTGAGGGAGAGTTTTGTTTCCGCAGTTTAAGTGGATTTGCAACACAGTTCAAATCTTCTGTGCTTCTGTTTAACAATCTTTGAGATTTGGCTTTTTTTTAATGAGCAAATATTTGTGGTGTGTGTGTGTGAGAATGTGAGTGAGGAAGAGTATTTATGTTCTTTTTTATAACTTTGTCTGTTGTTTTAGGTTGTGTCTTTTTTTTTTTCAGACCTGCCCAGAGACCTCAGATGCAAATGAGCTTGCAGCTGTAATCTGGCACAGTGCATCAAACTGTGACATTTTTGTCTGAAATGTAGGTTTTCCCTTTTAAATAAAAATACAAATAATGAATGAATGAACGTATGTGTGACTGATGTGTGTTGTTTCCTGGACTTTTTATTCATTCACTCTGTATATGGTACTAAGTTTTTGTTGTTAATCTATTTTAAAAAACGACAACAAAAGAACACCAAAACAAATGTTAGAAACCAAATATCTGAGCAAAATAAACAGCAAAAAAAAAAAAATTATTATTTGTTTTGGAATGAAAATTTAATGTTGTTTGTTTGATCAAACATTTATTGAATTAATCGATTAGTTAATTGATGGAAATCAAATAAGCAACAGCTATGACAGTGAAATAATTAAGCACAAAACAACAATTTTCTGGGTCTAACTTGTCAAAAGAAAAGATTTGCAGCTTTTATCTGTTTCACATAATCATGAATGAACTACAACTTTTGGTCAGACTAAGCAAATAATCTGAAGACGTCACTTTGGGCTCAGACAAATTGTTATTGACTTTTTTTTTTTTTTTTTTAGAATTTAACTGACCAAGCAGTCAAACCGTCCTATTATCACTGACTTTTAACACTGCAATAAATAATATCAAAGTCAATCAATTTCTGTCTGCTTCATTTATCCACATAACCTCATCTCATTCTTTCAATTTACCTTGTGTGTTTCTGTATGTGTGTGAGTGAGTGTGTGTGTGTGCAAGTTAAGGCAAACATTTAATCAATCAGCCAAAGAATGTGCCGCGTGTCGGCTGCTTCCTGTCCAAACAGAGAAGTTGTTATTGTCGAGTGACAACCTCAGTGTCTGTGTTCCACTCTGATTCTTGGACAGCCGCTCTGGGAGTTCAACTCATTCGGCTCAGGGGCCGCTCCCATGCTGCAGCTCCTCGCCGGGACTTTCTTTACACAGTAATCAAATAAAAATAAAAATCTCACAGGAATTCTGACTTGGGAATTCACTGTTCCCTTTACAAACCAAATCCCTGCAAAATAAAGATGGAGCTTTTTTCTCTATACAGAGCACAGATAATTATTTCTGTCCAGTCCAATCCAGTTTTTTATTTACATAGTACATTTAAAAAACACCAAGGTTACCAAAGTGCTGCTCTGTCTCCACTTAACACAAGTCCAAAAAAATGTCCCTCTTCTTCTCCAACCCTGCCTCGCCCCGGCATCGACCATCTCATGATCGTCCCTGAGATAAATGACGTTTGTCCCCGTCTGCTGAGACAGATATTCAGTCAAACGTCAACATGTCCTGGAAGCTCCACGGCAGCTTTTCACCAGCCCGAGCTGCACAGGTCTCTGACAGCAGGCCGACACACACGGCCATCAGCGACACACGTCTGCTGCTGTTCAGGATCACTGGAGAAGAGACAGAAATGGATGAAAACGTTAAAAAAAATACACAAACTTTACTCATGTTAATGACAGCGCACGTGAAAAATCTCTCATCATAAAAAACAAAAAAATCTCAACATACATATATGACAAAGACACTTTTGAAATAAAGCATTAAAAGGACTAAATTCATTAATTTGCAGCACTTTGCATTAATCACACGGTTACTTGTTGTTTGTTTACATACAGAGACTCCTCGTAAATCACTAAACAACTTGTTTTTATGTTGTTGTTACTGCTGAACACATCTACCTCTACTGTGTGCGGTTCATGCTGACAGCAGCGCAGGAGCAGAGAGTTTACTGCTCACGTCTGAAGCATGAACCTCAAACTTCTTCATTTAAAGTTATTCTTCGAATGGACAAAAAGACTCCGAATTTATTTTAAAATCACAGTAATTTCATGTTTAGTGATATATTAAAACAAATAACAAATCTCCTATTTTGTCCAGAAACTATTAGGCACGGTGATATTTGAGCCGTGTGCTAATATTAGCATGTTTAATGTTAGCAGGTGTGATGTTTTACCATCTTAGTGAAGTTAAATATTGCATCATACACCAAAGTGTTGGACAAGTAGAATTTCTGACCAGATGGTGGCGCCAGTGAGAAGTGTTTACTTTCTGTCTGTGTCATCACATGTCAGAACATCAAGGGATGCACAATGTTATCAGCACAGTATTGGTATCAGCTGATATTAGCTTTACCTTTTACGCTTATGTCCGCTGATGTAATGACCAATAAAATAACAGGCTGCTGCTTCCTTGATTAAACGCTCGAATCATCGCCATGTTTCACGTTTTCTTTGGACAGACGTCATGTTTGCTGACTTTGTTTCTTGCGAAACAGGACAAATTTGTCAGCATCATTCATTCTGAAGTAGAATGTATCCTGCTTGTTTTGTTTAAAGGCAGTTGTCATGAATAAAAATGACATGTTTTATAAAACATAAGTTCAAATATTTTTCTTCTTTAGCACAAGTAATAAATATTCCATCATTTTAAGCTTTTGTATTTCATGCCGGCATTTGCCGGCGGTTCAACACGATAAGAGTGTGCGTAATAAAACTGTATGTACATTTACTACAGAAGAGACTTTATGATCTCTGCCATTAGGTGTGGGGAAAAATTATACATACATATAGGTATCAATATTGATTATTGGCCAAATGAGTTGTGAAATATTGGCATACTGGATATCAGCAACAACTCCAATATCATGCATCCTTAAATACATCAAGGGGTTTTTAGGTCCTAAAGGAAAAGACATCATAAAAGGGTTTATTGTGGGGAAAAACATGAATATCTTACAAAACTTCACAGAAACACAGCTTAAGGACGTATCAAGGATGAATATTTCCTTGTAGAAAAACACAACAGCAACATCTGTGAGCCGACACGGAAATGTTCTCTAACCTCTGATGGCCTGTGAGTTTGAGGTGAGCACGAACAGCTTGATGAGGCCCAGGCAGAGCGGGGAGTAGTCGTGCTCCCAGATGACGGCAGGGATGAGAAGGACCTTCCCATAGCAGGACAGCAGCAGGGCTCTGAGGAGCAGGCTGAGCTGGAGGGTGCCGCCCTGCAGACGCCCCACCACCACCCACAGGAACCACAGCACGCCGCCGCAGAACGCCGACAGCTCTACACCACCAACGCACACATTTAATCATGAATGCGAGCGTATTTTTAGTTAAAAAGATGTTAGATATTGATGAATTTCTCAGCTTAGGTCCAACTTATAACTTTGTCACTTCTAGTCTTTATCCCACAGAGAAACTGATTCCAATGTTAAGCTGAAGTGATTAATTAACAGGCAAAAAATTAATCAGCATCAGTTTTTAAATTTATTTAGAATTTTTTTTAATGATTTGTTTGTAAGTCATTTCTGATGTGAAAATGACAGATGAATGAAGGAGCTCTGGTGTTATCATCTCACCGAGGGCGGCCAATCCAAACATGCCGTAGAACTCCCACTCCTTGGTGTACCTGATGATGTCAGCAGGGTCGCTGCTCTGCTCGGAGCCGTGGAGCACCGACCACCTGAGGTAGGCTTCACACAGCAGGCAGAACACACACAACTTCCAGTGGATCTGCACAGGCGGCAAAAAGATGTTAAAACACACACACACACGACAACATCTGTGTGAATGCACACACCAAGAATCACACCACATCAGTTACAACCAAAAGGCCAGTTACGCACACACACACTAGGGCTGGACCATTAATTGAATTTTAATCACGATATCGATTTTGGCCTCCCACGATTATAAAAACCTAATAATCGACTTAAAGCGATTATTGTTCCGCCCGGCGCAGCGCACCGTTGACATAAATCCAACGCTCCCGTCTTTTCCAGCAGCTGTGTCCCGCCCCTTGTGTTTGATCAGCTGGAGGAGCGGTGTGTGTCTGAGCAGACCTGGGGAGATTTAAAATGACAGGAAGGCCTTTGGCTGACAAGAGAGAAGGAAGGACTGGGACATCTTCACTGGTCTGGAAACATTTTGGCTTTGAATTGTCGGACGTCGAACAGAAAAAATAGCGTGCAAACTATGTCGCACTATCGTGTCTGCACCCCAACACGACTAATTTGTTCAACCATCTGAAGATCGATCATAAAGTGTCTGTGACGACGTCATAAAGGAGCAAAAGACACAAAAAAGTGCGTCGACTTCAGCCGGTGCCACCACATAAGAATAATAATATAATAATAACTATTAATAATCGTGATTATGATTTTTCCCATAATCGTCCAGCCCTACTATGGTGGAAACGCTTTGGTTTTTTCTCCTTCCACTTTAATCGAGGACACGCTTTGCAGCGCATTATTTATCAGTCCGGCTCCCGAAGGCAGAAGCAAATTATCAATGTCATCATTTTTTTCCTCACTAAGGACATGTGCCCCAAAATGCCCCAAAATGCCCCAAAACGTTAAATATAGATGACAGATTTTTTGACTATACTGGATGGTTTTAGTCTGCAGTAGGTTGTGGTAGTGCACTGCAACATAGTTGATAATATCACTGAGTTTTTTATACTCTATTTTTGTTTTAATACATTTAGGATTTATTTCTTTGTCTTTCAGTTCAATTGTATTTAGGCCTAACAGGAAAGACGGCAGCTTTTAAAAGAAACACCAGCGTCAACGCGCAAAAATGCACAATGTTGCTAAAGCCAATAAATAATCGTGTTGAAAAATTGGGATTACAATTTCAATCAAAAAAACTGGGATTATTATTTTTGCCATAATCATCCAGCCCTATTTTAAATGACTGAAATTCCCTTGTAAGGATAACAATAGAGGTTAATTTGGTTTTATTTTGAGAAAGAGGAGTATCTAACACCACCAGATGTGTCTTTTACATCTGCTATGCTATGCTAGGCTCCTGTTCAGAGATGCAGTGTGACGGGTAAGGCTGCAGCCCTCCAGCCTGGCCCAGGGAAACTCTTGGTCTTTTCATATCACTGAACAGAGCAAAGGCCAGTTACACTCTAATGCCACTCGTACAGCACGCTTTCTGGAGCTGTAATTAAAAAACACTGAGTGCACACTATGCTCAGATGCCTGGTATTTCACAGGGCGTGCTGGGGAGAAGTGAAACAGTTTCGAGTCAATAGCTTTTTAATCAGCGCATTTGCTGGAACTGTTTCAAAATGAGTGTAAAAGCCTCGAGGCAGACCTAAAATATTGGGCTGAAGCGAGCTGGTCTGTGGTCTGGCAAACATAAGTCTGGTGAGCGCACTGGTTTCTAAAATGGTCTTAGAGCCAGAGAGAGATGGTTACTCAGCATTACTGCGAAAAACTTTCTACACTGGAAGATCAGGCTTTCTTTACACCTCTGATGCAGTGGTGATCAATTCTACAACACATGCTCAAGTAAAATGGATCACATCCTCATATCATCCATTACATCAGAGGCGGACAAACTGACTAAACTGGACAAAATGAGACGCATTAATTCAACACCTCAAACCGATATTTCCCTTTGTATTCAACGCTCACCGTAAGAACGGGGAAAAAAGAGAAAATAAGAGGCCAAACGGTGTAAAATGAGACAAAAAAATGACACAAGGATGAATGACAGGCGAATAACTTAGAGATACGCGCGGAGAGAGAAAGCTGAATAATAGGCATGTCAGAGTGAACTGCTAATCTGTGATTAGATAGCACCCCAGTTTGCTAATACTCAAATGTGAGAGCAAAGGGAGAGACTCTTGTTCTGCTTCCTCTGTCACTCAAAGATGCGTGTGTGTGTGTATGTGTGTGTGTGTGTGTAAGTGTATTAACAAGGCAAATAGCTTCTTTGCCTTATCTTCCTTGCAGGGGAAGAGATAAGGTCCAATGAGAGCGGGTCTCAGGAGCAGCATCGCTCCCGTTGGACCAGCTGACATGAATAAGAAACAAAGCGCAGCTCATGAACCCAAGGGACATTTTCAGTGTTTCTAACAATAACCTGCTGCAGATTTGTCAGTCAGCAGCCACAGGGACACATCGGTATTCTTCCTGGACTTCCATGTAGGTTTAATAATATTACACAGATGCTGTGGCTCGGGCTTATTTATTCAGCTGATATTCCTTTTCACTAAAAACTGGACGTGTATCGTACTGATGTGATGGATGTGACCCACAAATACACCCAACAACACTCTGGCCATTTGTGTGAACACAGCAGACAGTGATGCACAGCCAGTAGTATTAATGATGCTGGGTTTTAATATGATCAACACATTATGGGAATTGCTGCCTTAAGTAAAATTGTTATTAAGCAGAGTTTCAATGTCCCAAGTTGGCGCAACCGATATGTCAGTTTGCCGATATCATCAGCGGATATCAGCCTATCACAGATGTATCAGTAACAGCATATATGTTCTCCAATATGTGCCGATATTAAAACTGTTTTTTAAAGGGCGTCTCCAGTCATAATCAATGTTTGCCTCATAAATCAAGTCACCTACGATCAGTTCATCTTATACCATCCACACACCCA